>JAQFYB010000376.1:0-58145 GCA_034694085.1 Pogonognathellus longicornis
GAGTGCGGATAAGCAGGTAAACGCTTGTTCACCTCTCTTAATCCTGTTGTGATATGCACTGTTCCTTGGGGTCTTGACGATTCAGTCAAGCTTAAGCGCAAAGCCTACAATATTATGCTTTTTTTATGTTTTCAAATTTTCAAAAGTTAGTACATATTTCGGTTTTTAATCTCAGTGTATATTTTAACCCTATTTAGCTTACACAGATTATTTTTCAGACTTTTCCTGCGTTACATGCTTTATATGCAAAATTTAACTAATAATTTAAAAAATTAGATTGAGATAATATAATTTTTAATATTCTTTATTTGGAAACAAGAAGTTTACTAGAAAATTTGCACTTTAGTCATTCCGAATTGAAATTGAAAAACAAACATAAAAAATGAAAAGAAGATGAATTGAAAAGAGTTTAGCCAATGATTAAATTAAATCTGCCTCATACAATTTCTGACATTACTATACTCCTGAAAATATATCGTGCT
The DNA here is from genome assembly GCA_034694085.1 of Pogonognathellus longicornis. NCBI lineage: Eukaryota > Metazoa > Arthropoda > Collembola > Entomobryomorpha > Tomoceridae > Pogonognathellus > Pogonognathellus longicornis. The sequence continues at coordinate 483 of JAQFYB010000376.1, forward strand.
TGAAGCTGTAGTTTGATGGTTTAAGTTATAAGGAATTGCAGAGGATACTGAAACCGATTTCAGTTTATCACTAATGCATCGTCATTTAAATTAATATCTTCAGTACATGTTGAACGTAGCATTGAAGACGTTAATATTAATAACTAAAGTCAATCGGCGAACACATAATTTTTATTCTTTCATATTTAGTCAGCACTTTTATTATTACAAACCCAAGAAAAGTACCTAATTTACTCTTGCATAATTATAGAATGTTCCCTTGGTTATTGATAAAGACAACTGGGCACACACAGCGTAGATGGATAAGTATAGGTGTAATAAAAATAATATGCATAAAGGTATTTATTACTAAGGAATTGCATAAAATTACTACGTTAGGTTATTAGTATTTTTATTGTAAAAAGAAGGTACCAATACTTATATTTACTATATTTAATGATTGATGAATTAAATAGCGATTGCATAATAACAATTTTTAGGGACGGAGATTGGAAAATACTATTCTTTAATGATATTTGCACACATTTTCTTCTTCACACTTTCAGTTAGCCTGTGATTGCGTAGCATCGAATTGACAGCTAACAGCTAAGTATATTTGTCGAAGGTAGTCCACCTATATTTTTTGTTAAGAAGGGCGATGTTAGGTGTGAAGAAGGAATGCACTAATTTTATTCATGCTAATGTAATGGTATCATATACATAAATCATATAAACAATAAATACCTAGAATTTTTTTGAATACACATATAAATCATTTATTCATGATTGAACCTTGAGTAGCTAAAATTAACTCTATATTGAAAAAGTATGGTCTTCTAATCAACTTTGAGGCATAACGTTTATATTCACAATTTTAATCCTAATTAAAGAAATCAATGCTTTTACGTAGGTACCCATAGATATACTCTGTTAAATAATCTCTGACAATTTGCTGCCTTCAATTTATAAATATTAGAGGTGAGCACGAAATTTTAGTACTCGAGCTGATAATATGAAACTTATAATTAAAAATTAATAAACCCCGAACTGACATCGAATAAATATCTTGGCATTCTGAATTATTAAAAAGATTCGTAATAATTAAATTAAAACGAGAAGAATGCTGGGTGTTATATGTAGTCACAGCGTGTAAGTTAAACCCCATAAAAACGTAGTAAAAACCCCATAAAAATTATGATTTTTAAAACCTAAACCAACGATTGGAATTATTTGGCCATCGAAAACGATCATCGAGCGGTTAGGTTTTTCCTTAGTTGGCCGAACCGAAGATAACCTTAAGATAAATACATATTTTTAATATATGAAAGGAATTAGTTGTATATGAAAGGATTGTTTTAATAATAATATGGCTCGTGTACGCAATGTGATGAAAATACTGCCATTCATTCAATGGATCAACCGTAATTTTCCTGCAGATGACAGAGGTTTTTCAACTAAAGAACATACAGCATTACAGCATGATTGCCTTTTGCAATTTCTTCTTGAAAGAAAACCCATATGCATGCATGCTGTGTGTAAGGTGAACCAAAATGAAAAACACTGCTTTGATCCACCATGAATTCTCCAATTTTCATTTCCTCTGAATACGCAACAATTTCCTACTTCTTGCTTTGAAGTGGTTTATTTGTTTTCGTTCTAGTAAAAGCTGACTTAACATCTGCACTGATATGATATTGTGTTCCAAGCAAAGGATATAATAAATATAATGTTCTATATTTAGGTGGCTTATTCGAGGGCTAGGACATTGTCATGATTTCATAGATTTTGTCTTTTGAAATACATATTTACATGTTTTATTTACGGATATTCTTAGCATTTTTTATCTTTATAGGGTTAGGGTAAAAATATCTGAACAGCTCTAATAAAAGATTTTGTATATATTTGTTGTTATAATTGAAGCAAATGTAATGCCTTAATGTTGTCAATCGCTATTAACTACACAGGTATAGGACAAACTTGTATAATTTTAATACTATATATATATATATATATATATATATATATATATATATATATAAATTGATACTAACTGCATGATTTGTTGTATTAATTGAACAAAGTTTCTTTTCTGATCCATCTCAGCCATCTCTGCCTTATTCCTAGTTTTCTAAGCTATACTTATTTCGTGGTCGTAATTTAATTTCTAATACCGCATACCGATATAGCTAAATTCTAATTAATAGAGACGTAAGAGCCGAAACCGAAATGCTTTTCAATTTTGGTTCTTGGTTTTTTGGATAATTTCCGTTCGGTTTCGGTTGTCTACACACCCTTTGTATAGATATTGGAACTGCCTCTCCAGATGCAGTAAGGAATTGTTTTATAAAACTCCTTCACCACAATGCAGTATTGACGTAGATTTAATTGCTATTGCTTAAACTTTTTTAATAGGAAAATAGTGAGATAAAATAGTAATTTTTTATGTCGTTTCTTTTTTGTTCACTACATTATTTTTTAATTAATGATGACTCATTATATATTACCGTAATTCTATACATAGCGGGAGCTAAGAAAACTATATTTGTAGATACTAGAGTTGGGAACGGACAAAATTTTTGAGTCCCGTCCCTATCGGAACCTGTTTTTCTATAGGCCCGAAACCGACCGGAAAAATTTGAATCCCGAACCCGAACGAAATCCGTTTTAAATATAAAATATATAATCCCGTATAATTGAACGTAAAGGCGTGTCTTCCTTTGGTTTATTCAAGACGCTCTGGTTGAAAAAAATGTAACTTTTTATTCCCAAGAAGTAGCGATATGATTGTACTATACCAATATCATCCTATATGTTAAGCTGTTAATTGTTTAATAGTGGGTGACGTGTGACATACTATAAGCATATTTTTAGGCACCGCAACTTGGTATAAATAAATAATAATGGAGTTTCCAAACAAAAATGGCATTTTATTTATAAACGAAATGGTCCGATCTATACACGTAGATAGGTGTAATGTATAATGAAATTCGAGCTCTCATGTTGTTTCAAATCTCTATTGCAACAACAAAACAGTACCTACTCTGTTCCTATTCATCATTTTTGAAAACAATGCATAAGTTTTCTCATCTCCAGCTTTCTGACATGTTCTGTCTGTAGATGGGCAATAATAGCTGAATTGTACAATGTTTTGTTTCTTAATGAATAAAATTTGCTCATGTGCATGACTGACAGTTTGAAACTAGTACAAAAGGTGTTGGAAACATTTGTTTTCATGTTCTTAGACATCTTGTTTATTGTTTGATAAAAGTAGGTACCTAGCTAAGTTACATATCACATTTTCCAAAACCCATAATGTAATAACTGTTGTATAACTGTTGTGTACCTACTGCCCACTTATACAAGTGAATCTACCTATAAAGACACGGCAAGGATTACATGTCAGGACCGACATTAGTTAAAATTTAGTTATTTTGAATATGTTGTAGACACTGCACTGACGTCACTATAAATTGGGGGCCCCTATGCAAGAAAAGCGTTTTGAGCCAAAATCAATGTAAAATGAATCAAATTCGCGCGTAGCGAGAAAAAATTATGACGTTTTGCACTTATAAGACTAAAATACCATTTTTTATTAAATATTCCCATGTTTGGCAGCCCCTAAATCATAGGAGCCCCTATGAGACGCATAGGTTTCATAGGTGTCTATTTACGCCAGTGGCCCTGGAAGGGATATGCATCCTACTGCTAACGGTTTGGATACTATTTCTATTTTATGTGTATAAGTCTTGGGAAAATTGCAAACTCCAGTCAAACTAAACGACAGATTTTGTTGTGATGTGAACATTGATCAGAAAATCAACTGACAAATGCACTCAGCATTTGTCAAGTTTCAGACAACAATTCAACCAGAGACACTTCCATAACCCCGGTTGCAATGTATTGACCTCTTGAGGGCATAGACCACATTATTAAACTTAATTTGTGCATTGAATATGAAAGTTTCGTTAGACTGAGAACTGTATATTTACAAACTGTTTGCACTATCTTTTGTGTTTTCCTATACTTGACCTTTGCAACCCTACTCAAAGTTAACCTTTAGGCCAAAATCAACGTGTTGTGCCAAATTAGGCATAATTGACTAGAGAGGTTTTTGCCATATATTCCCTACCAATATCTTTTACACTAGTGAGTGAAGGATGCATAGTTCTGTCAGTTATAGATCATATTATTTGTAACATTTTAAAACATTTTACGCTACTTCAAGCAAAATATTTTGGACATCAAAATACATCCAGATTGAAAATATTTTCGGCTTGAAATATAAATGAGATTTGAAAATACAAATTACTTTCGGATTGGTTTTTGTCAAAATAAAATATTTTGTTACTCCCAGACTTGATTAAGGTGGTAGGTGTACTGCAGGTCAATTGCGCATTACAGACAATGAGACAAGAGAAAGAATGAAGTAGGTATTTAAAAGTATGACAGTGACTTTGATAATGCTGTTTACAGTCTGCTTGATTTTTATCTGAAGTCCCCCTTGTCATCGGCATCGATACTATTTTTACCATGTTATTCTACTGTAATATTATTAGCTAATATAACTAGTTATTACACTGTAGAAGCAATTTAAAAATATCCTCGATATCCTTGATAAATAGGTGATAAGGATTTGTATTTTTGATTTATATAACCTGTTTTTAAAGTTCTAAAGTTGGTGAATCCTTTGAGAACAAATAATAAAACGCTTGAGATTTGATGTTAGTACAATACAAATTCAAGTGCCAAAGTTAAATGAATAAAACCACTAGTTATATAACTAGAAGTTTATGACTTTACCTCACCTTCAACTTTTATTTTTATCAGGTGGTAAATGATACTGCGTAGTTAATTATGATTGATAGCGATAAATATTGCAATTTTAATATACATTGTAATTAAATGCAATTTTTATAGAAATGTGCTGATGCATCGAGTATTGTCATTTTATCATTGTGGGCATGTTGTGGTCGACATAATACTTAATCTATAAAAGTTTATGCATGCTATTGCGTCATGCATTGCATGGAAATAAACTGGCAATAATTTCATGTTCCATTCGTGCGACTTTTGCACTGGTTATGAATTACATGGAAATGTTTTGGCAGCATTGAATGGAATTCTTCAGAAGGATTTTACGTTGTACGTTGACCGCAATTTACAACTCACTATTAATAGTGCTAGGTACTTTGTTTTACAAAGTATGGGAGTACTGTACAAATATAAACGAACAATTTATTCCAAATTCATTTTGCAATGTAACTAAAGGCAGTAAGAATGAAATGTATGAACTTGTATGAAACACTTGCATTTTTATTATCATCTTAACCATAATAACGATATATGTAAGGAAAAGGAATGAGTTTAGCATAAATCACATGATACATAATATATCATGCCATAAATGATACCTACTTACATTTAGCAACTAGTTATTTCTAAATTAGTTTAATAATTGCAAATTGAAGCTAAATAAAAAGCAATGATGACATAGGAAAGTTTTTGTAAAGGTAGTTCTTCATACGCAGATTTACAATTACAAGGTAAGATGTAATGGACATTTACTACGTTATCTTAATCATTAGCCTTGTAAGAGCATTGAAGTTTGAAGTTCTTAATGGTTATTCAACTGATCACCAATGTGGTATAAAACTGTGTTTTGCTTATAAGAATTAGCTGTACAGCGTCTCCCACCGAGGAAATCTCGGCAGTACTATTATTTAAGTATGTATGAATGAATTGCAGTTGTGATAAAACTGACTCTCAATTTCCTATTAATCTTCTTAAAGTCTCACCACTGCCTTTTAACCCTCTCTGGTAGTCATTACTATATTGTGAGTCTTGTGAGTTACATTACATCCTGTCATGCAATACAAACCCATTGCTTATGTTTAATTGCTATTTTATGGCTTTTATTGGCTCTAATAGCATATCGTGACAAATAGTATCTTATATTGAAAATGTACTGGTCGGGTGAATCTCTAATCCTGTATAGGGGGAATGAATGATGTAATTATTTCAAACGCATTTTCTTAGTGCATTATCTCTCCCAGTCTGGTTTCCAAAGTCACTGCCACTATCAGACAGAATAAGAATTAGTCATCAAGTCTGAAGTCTGTTGCGTGACTGCTAAGTACTTTACATGTGTTAAAAACCTTTACGCACGTGTTAAGATATGTTAACGACATGATATGACGATGTTTTTTTCACTTCGGAATAACATCGTGGTAAATTTAACATTGATTACTGTCAATATCCTGAAATTTGCATTATACAAGAATGCAAATCTACAATAAATTATCCAGCTTAAATTACGTCTAGACTTAGAAATTTTGACAAATCGATTAAAATATATTGAAGACAGTTTTGTGTTTCGATGTAGTGTGTAATCTATATGATATTTACAATGTATTACTTAGTGACATAAATGTATACCGACTAGAATGATAGACTTCATTCCATCATTATAGCACGGATGCAATAATTTAATGCTGAGCTGATACATTTTTAAGTAGTGTAAACGTATGTATGTTAAAATTATTTGAAGAGATCAAGATGCTAGGATGCTACTAATTACTTGTCTGATTGTATGGTTAAGTTTTTATATCACATACTCAACGAAACTGAGATTCGCACAACCTATCATATCGAGTTGGCTCTATGGCTGCTGTATCAATTACAGATTTTCTCAATAATAATTCAATGCATTCATTTTTTATGCAAATGCAATTAGTTATAATCTGCCAGGTCATCACCATTGTTCGTCATTTGTGCAAAGCATGTTGGTAACTAAAGTTAATTGCACGTCACATAAATGTATTGTTAATTTGTGGATAGATTTTGCCGCGTCACATGATGATTGTGAACTATAGGTACACTATTTTAGAATACCTAGGTACAATCTATCATTGTTGCAATATTTAAAAAAGTTATTGCGTCTTATTTAGACAGGAGCTATTGGATGCATGCTCAATGTTCGTCGAATAATTTATTAGTGGTTATAATAATAAACACGAACAGTAAATAAATAAAAATATATGTATTAGTGCTACTAAAGCAAACTTTATTATACAAGTTGTTAATGCTTGCACTCTGTAAAAGTGTATGTATAAGTAATAGCTCCTGCTGAGGGACATACATCATTTTTGTTGGAGCGGTATTTCTACTACGACTTTAAGTGGCAAAATGGGCGTCTTAATTGTCTTGTATGTAGACACTTCATGTCTACACGAACTACTTGGTCTGTCTTGTGCGTATATAGTGATGCCTACTTATATTCACTAATGTATGTTCAGACGATGAGATTTGAGATATGAAGAGCATTGATCATATTATGTTTATTTATGAAGTTTTTCATACTGTATGATGACGATGATGAAGTCTTAACAAATGAATCATGACTCTTTACTTCAGTTAATTATATCTATGTTGCTGAAAAATCTATTTAATCGTTTGTAATATGAGTGCATGCTGAAACGGGGATGGTTAACTAGATGCAAATTGCGCCTGCATTTTTGCTAGTATGAACAGGTTAATTAAAAAAATGGAAAGGTGGCCAGTAATTTCGGCAAATTAGTCAAGAAAGACTTCCTTCAAGTTCCTTCAATGTAATTCTGCTCATTTCTCAGTGCTCTTCGCGTATTGAAATTGACTGACTTGGAATCTCTTCAATAAGTGTGTGTGCATGTGTTTGACTCTGTACACACACACACACACACAAATATATGTTGTAAAGTTTAAAGCATGTAACAGGCATATGCACACATTTGCACACTCTAATTTTTAACCTTTTGAATGTGGATGTTGCTGCAGTGTGCTGAATGTGAGTGATTGAATGATCAAATGATGCATGATGCATGCTTGAATTTATGTTGAAAGAATGAACATAATTTAAATACAGATCTGACTTTTAGCGCACTACTTACTTACTAGTAGTAAGTTACTACTGTACGTACTGCGCGTCTTTTTTTATGAACTGCTTTTCGTAGATATAGATTCATCTCTTTACAAACATAACCATTTTAATACATCTGCAGATGATTTATTAGAGCTACCAATTGTGCACACTGTACGCAAGGGCATACCGAGGGGAGCAGCACAGAGTGAACTCATCAAAAAATTTGACTTCATGCTAGATAATTTTAATTTTGAAAAATTAAAAGTATCACTCTGGGTACGCCCTTGAATGTACATATCATTTCACTATAATAAGCTTTACAACAACATTTTCATTCTTCAAAGGTTCGTACATTGTAATTATAATTATGTGTGTGCGTGAAGAAAACTATACTCGTCTGATCATATTTACGTAAAAGTTACAATTATTGTCTGCATTTTGTGAATGCATAGTATGTACGTGATACGTACTACGTACACCTCTAACTACATTTCACTCTTTCTACCTACTTTGCAACTTTAACATTCTCGTCATTTCTGACAGTATGTAAAGTGAGATTTTTCTTATAAGTACCTAAACGTTTGTGTGCGTTTATTGTTTGTACAGACATGGCTTTATACATATTATTATTTATTTAATTAATTCAAATAAGTACTAAATATCATATTTACATTAATATGAAAATGACTAGTAAATTCATTTTCAATAGAAGAGTCGAAGATAAAAACATCAAATGTCAAAAGTTTTATTTACATTGATGTCATATGTCGCAATGTGTACATAATATTTTGTAGATATCTATCTATAGTCAAAATGCATATTTACACCCCTACTTCTATTTGCCTGTTTAACTGAACTAATCTCTCCGATAGTCTGTTGAACTACCGTAAAATTTTGATTAAACACCGATACTCGAATGAGAACCGGTATTTGAATACACACTAAATTTTAGCAAATATACGCCGGGCACAAACGCTCTGTGTAAGGGAGAGAAAATTTTGGAACGCTGCTTTTTAATAAAAATTTCGAATTTGCTTGCTGTGATTCTACATAAACAAGGAAGATGAGCTTAGCTTTTGTTTCAAACCGCATTTTTTTTTACTTTAACCTAAAAATGGGAAAATGTTGTTATTTATACAAGTATTCCGGTGTTGATTGCAAGTAGTATTCCATTTCTTTCGAATGAAATTGGTTTATCCTTCCAATGGAAGAAATGAACGAGAAGGATGAAATTAATCAATTGAACTTATGGTAATGTCAAATTCTGTACAATGTTTTCCTTATTTCTTAAAATAATTGGTAGAATATCTAATAAGCTAATGAAATTAAATTTTTACACGAAATAATGTACACAATTTTCATGGTTAATTATAATATTAAATTTGTCCGGACAAAATTAGGTTGGATAAAACCAATTTCAGTTTATCATCAAAGGCCATATAATTAGGAAAGACCTAAAGCGCATAAAATTTATAATAATATATTATTTGGTAATACACTTTGGATATTGACTATATTAATAAAATGCATTAATATAGACCTAGATGAATAATAGCATTATGCAGAAATTTAGTGTAGCTACCTTTTTCATTACAATAACTAGTATTTACCGGCTATCCGTTTACTAGAAGGAAGAAGGGACAAAATTCCCTTCTTAATGATGTATACGTATATGTCTGGGTCTCTGGGTGCATTGCCTTGGCTTTGTTTTTAAACGTTGAATGGAGCTTGTAATATGATTCTGGGACGAGATGCATAGGTAGATATTTTCTTACGGCGCTGCTACTGATATATTCATTCTTTTACATTTATACACAGCCTAGTCGATTATAATAATTACAGCTATCAAAGTGTAGACAGACAAGACCTACAAAAACACGTCATCACCATCATCCATTAACTCATGGTAGCCTATGTTGTATACTTTACGGCTTTTTGCATATTGTTAATGACAAGTATCAATAAATGATAAAATGTTTTATCTGTTTAAGCGCTTAACGATACAACTATTTTTCTCCGTTGCATTTACCAACATTGTAATTATTTACAATCGAAATGTACCTACTTTTAACATGTCAGTGCATAAAGTTTTGTATAGTATGCATGAGCATGATTTAAATATACGTTTAATTATTCTATTACGTATGAATTGCACATGCATCTTGTGAACTTAAACCTTACGCTAATTGCATCAGTGTGTTAAACATTGCTTGGGTATATGGAATAGGTATAAATATAGTCGAGGTATAGGATTATATTATAAATTAATTGGAGATAGTGCAGCTACAGCACATACTCGATATGAACAGAAAGGACAGATTTTGGTTAAGAAGGTAAGAGAATGACTTTGAAGGCTAGTGTGTACCTTGTCTAGGTAATGAAGTGCGTCCAATTTGATAGTTCATTTGAACTTCTAGTTTACTTTCACCTGCTAGTCATGTCCTTAATTAAAATTTTGAATTAATATTTAAAATCGAATTAAATTCAGGGACACTCTTTATTTGAAATTGTTTCGCTGAAATTATAGTTCAAGACAATAAGACGCTTGGGAGTTGTGTGTAGCATAAAATATTTTTTGCTGTAAGAATTGAAGTATGGAGACACAGAGTCGTAGATAAGAATTGTAAAATGCACGGCATAGTTAATATCAGACAAGATAGTTTAATTTTGCCTTGCCTGAGGCGCTGAAGTTATATCCTTGTCTCGTATGGCATTTGCATACATCCCATCCATAGGTACTCTTTTTTGCAAACGTTAATTTCTAGAATTTTGCAACGCAAAAAATTCTACAACATGTTATTTGCATTATTGATGCAGCGTTCTGAGAAACGTTATTATAAAAACGAGTTGAGAGGTGTGTGATTGAGATAGCCAATGCATGAGCTTTTGACTGAAGGCTTGGTTTCATTCTACCAATCGCTGTGTATTTTCCAACTGATGTAATTCTTGTTTGTCATTAGTCACAACGCACACAGAACACAAAGAGAGATAAATGGAATAAAATATTCTATGTTTTATTGAGTGAGACAATGTTTACAGAGTTCAATAGTATTCGAGAGTTTGCGGTGAGTGGTATCGTCGAGTGTTGAGGTCGGGCAAGTTGAGCTCATTGCTCAACATAGCACTACATATCTATACTGTACTAGGCCAAAAGTTTATACAAATCTGTACTTTCATCATATGAACACTCTAAAGAGCAATTAATTTATACAAGTGTGATAGCTCATCCGAGAAGTATTTACCTAATTCTTAAAATTACAAGGTTAGAATTTACCCGCATCAGTGTTAGACTCACTCACTGAGTGGAAGCTCTAAACAAACTCTTTTGCCCCAAATATATTTGTTTGTGCAATTAGTGCTCACGAAGTATTACCCACACAGCACAAATACATTTATTTGATCATCACTATACATTCTCAACAACCAAGACAATCTTTTCGGCCCTATTATTCCATGGTAAGGATTTTACTTGTAAATTCTCCAAATAAATCTTGGAATTGTGTAGGATTTATATATTTGAGTCAGTCTCCACAAAATTTAAATATACGCTTAAGCACATGATGTATCTATACAACTCAAAGGCACGTCTACATCTTACATTGCATTCTATACAAAGATAAAATGATAAAATAAATGTCTATATAGCATTACTGTATAAAGACAAGAATTCATAAAATCTGTCTCACATGTACGATATACAAATACCTTTGTACCTGCCTCTATAGGCTCGTAACACATTCTTTTAGGTACATGCCATTTTTGTTGATAATTGTGACATTATTTCGCTCGTGTGCTTCTGCTGATATCCTCATGTCTGTCTCATTCATAATATTCACGTAATATTGAATGGAAGAGTGAGAGAGAGTGGAATATTCAGTGGTGGCTGAGGGAAGACGACGGTTCGACAGGAGGAAGAAGAGAGTTGTTAAGTTCCATTCGATAGACTGTACATTGAAAGCTTATGGAGTTCTGTGAGCATTGTCAGCACATTATTAAGAGTATGACACACAGACTCTACACACACACCAACAAAACGGTAGTAGTAAGTTGCGGCGAAAAGTCGGAAGCTGAATCCGCCGTTGTATTCTGTTGGTATAGCTGTAGCAGTATCAGTTCTCAACTTGACTGGAGCAAAGCAAGCTCACTGAATTCTCGCTCAGACTGAGAGTTGACGGGATTGTGTGTGAGTGGCCTACTCTCCACAGTGTGCTCTGCTTTGCTCTCTTCTCCAAAACTTTCCATCTCCATTCAGAATCTTGACTTTAGATCGTGAGGTTCTTCAGATTGGTTCTTCAACATCTCCTGGAATTGTCCATACTATTTCTGACAAAATTCGATTGTCTCCATCCTTACAGGTATACTTTTATATATATCCTCTAAGTGTAATAGTCCAATTGTATTGAGTTGGGTCATAGGTAGGTAGTATGTATTCTATTCGGGTATGCATTGTATAGATTTTTTTCTCGGTTTTTGTATGGAAGGTAGAGAAGAGACGTATCTAGTACTAATAAATATTTTTCTGTTACTTTAAGATCCAGAGGTTTATTTGCAAAACATCTTTTGAGTGGTATTATGCTTTGTGTTGAAGTAGTATTGTACTTTTGATTTTTGGCAAGAGTTCTTTTGCTCGTATTATTACAGATACGTTTAGATTTTGCGTACAGGGCATTTTACAGACTATAAAGGTACATTCATTTTATTGACTCAATGCTACCTTTTGTAATGCAGTATCTATTTTAAAAGCTTTTAAGCTCCTCTTGAGGTTGCTACGCAGGCTTTCCTGGAAAAATAAGGAAAATTTTCCGGGCATGTGTACATAGTGGAAAACCTACAAGGGTTTTATTGAAAGGATTTGAGTTAGTACATATAGGACGCAGAAAATCAAATAGAGAAAGGGAAAGATGCATGTATGTGTGAATAGATTTTAAATCGAATCAGGAGAGAAGTTAAATATACCTGGACAGTTGTGAAAACTACTTTAAGTTGTGAGTTTCTAGTTCTTCGGTGTAGAGGAATCTTCGACATCTATAGAAATAGCGTGATTACTCTGCCACAACTTTCATTGAATGTTTGAAGGTATTCCCATCTATACACATACAACATACACTCTGCTAGTAAGAAGCACTAGTAAGATGCTGTGAGTTGAGAGAAGAGATCTTTGGTTCTATTCAGAAAGTAAGGTGATTATGTATATAGGCTGTCTGTGTACATCTAGGACTTCTGGCACTAGAAATAATATTAGTATGGAAAGCAAACAGAAGATTGGTTTGGTAACAATTGGGCGAGCGTCTCTTGAAATGTGCTACCACAAATGTAAGAGTCTCTGCAGCACTCGGTCGTCGCAACTGTCGCCACAACCAAGTGTCACAGTATTGCTCCAGCTATACATTTAGCAAAGAGTGCCTTGTGTTTGTACGTAGTGGAGGTTGGGTAGGCGAAAGGCGAAAGGAAGTGGTGTGAGAGTCGAAGTTGAAAGTTGGAGAACGTGAATGAGAAAGTCAGGTCGTAATGGCGTTAAAGGATTTCGTGATTTATTGTAAATCTGCTCAAAGTTGACGTATTTGAGGTGGAAATCTGTGTTCTCCTCCGAATTTTGCTTTGTCTTCATATACAGACTCTTGTTGCTATAGAGAGGGTAGTTGGAAGTAGGGCGAGATTTGTGTTTGTGTCCGAAAATAGATATGGTTAGGAGACGGAGGGATATATGTTGGGTTGAGCTCAGGTTTTGGCTATTTCTCAAGTAAAGTTTGAACGGGTAAATAATGGTGGATGGTTGGTAGGCAGTAGGCAGGGTGTTGTCGAGAAGAGTGAAAGTCGGTGCTAAATTTGCAAATTGAATGAGAATGCAGTTGACAAAGACAAGAGAAGATAGAAAGATCCGGTGGTTAGCTTTGTGGAGCTACAGAGTCTTTTTGGATATCCGTTAAAGTTTACTCGCAAAGTAAATGTACATTCACAGAAACCACTCCACTGCTGTTGCTGCGAATAAAGCTCCAAGCCTGATTGACATTCTCCATTCACAGTTCGCTCGTTTTCTGAAACGATCACTTCACTAAAAGTACACATAGGCATATGCACTAATAGTCCTCCAGTTATACCACCAATAATAATCATATACTTTCCTTCTCCATTCTCCCGTCACTTTACCTCCGCTACCACCAACTCTTTCATTTCTCAGAATTCCTTTGATTTTCTCGTTAGGCTTCGCCATGCACAGTGTACCTATTTCATATACCTTTTATGGACTCCCAATTGTAACAAATAATTATACGGAACATGAAGTTCTTTTGTTATGGCCCAGAATTTCTCTACTTTAGTCATTCATTCATTACATAAGAATCCTACAAAACATCCTGACATTCTTTGTACTCTTCTTTGACAATTGAATCATAGCAATACAATACATAACATACACCACTCAATGAATCCACAACTTTTATAATTGCGTTATGCTGGCTGACGGCACTAACTGTTTTTGTTTGGTTAGGCTTATTAGTTATTAGTAGCTTAGAGTTAAAAGGTGACAGCCAAGTATTCCCTGGTGAGCAAGTGTATACATGCAAAGGCTTTAAACATAATATTATTGAGTTATGTGTACCATAATAGCGAGTCAAGGCTCCAAACTTTTCCAAGGTAAGTCCTATAGTCATGTTATTGTGGAGCATACATTTGATGAGATCTGTGAAGTGCATTGTTGCAAACTTTGGCATTCGTCATAATACACGCCACTTGGTTGGATGGACTTGTTTCATATTCCCCTTCATCGGCATATGGCGTGACGGCGTGAGTACTTGCAATAATCCTCACTTTCATTATTTTCTCAGAAGGCGTCACTTCGTTTAGACGAGTAATAATGTACCTACAGACACTGGTTAATTTCTAAGGACATACAGGTAGTCTAAAATTTGGTGCTTGTAGATAAAAAGTTTTTAATACGTCTTTAAATAGAGATATATATTTATATATTTGTATATGGAAGTTCTGTAAAATGAGTGTTGGGCTTGTCACAATTACACAAATCTCATACCAAGCCAAATAGACGCCAAGTACCTAAAATTTAATGTGATTCATAGCCACGCTCGGTTTTATGTGCATTTGAACTATTCTGTGTTTGTATTGAAGTAGTCAGTATTTTTTGTATTTACAATGTGTACCTTGTCTTATATGGTAATTCAGATACATAAAAATATGAGTTTAACCTAAAAATGTGTCAGTGTACAAAGTTGGTAAACATTTTTATCTGATATGTTTGTATGAAGAGAACGTGTGTTCTCTTCTTCTTAAACACCATTACAAATAAATTACTGGAATACATTTCTTATCAGTGTTGAATAAATAAATCACTTTGTATAACTCACTGGATAATTTGCGCTGCTCAAATATTTTTCCAACTAATAATAACTTTTAGCGCTATTCGTATAATGTCAACGAAAATTGACATTTCGTATGTATGACAAGCAACAAAACTTACAGAGTTTGTGTATGTTGAGAACAAATATCATAGTTATCTGTGTACACACAAATGAAATTAGAAATCAGGGTTAGAAATTTGAAAATACGCATTGCATTACAAATGGAACTTTTTCCTTGGTATGGGTAATCAGCTTTATAGTGTTCTTGCTTAAATCGAAACTGCATTGATTGGTGCATACTATTTCAATTTTCTAAAGCAGTGCTAGTACAACTGGTAAAATGTCTCTTTCTTCTAACGGGTTAAATGTACTAGGTGGATATTTTACTTTGTTTGAATATGTAGGTAATAGGTACATGGCACATGCCCATTGGTTTGCCAGTCATAGACAGCTCGGTAGTCTGATGGGTTCAATTAGCTTGTTGGTATTATAATTGAGTCGAAAATGATTATTGTGGTTTCTGGTTAATCTTGTATTAGTTCTTAGCTCAGGCGAGTAACAAGATGGGAACAGATCAAAGACTATAAAGCTAGTTGTAATTATAATGTGGGCCACGCACTAAGAACTTGGGTTGAAAAACATGTTTTCTCTGTTAAGACCTAATCAAAAGTGACGCTGCTAATTGTTGATAAAGACAAAGTGGTGCTGGGTAAACTTTACTGGAAAATTCATTCAATTTCCCATGTACTTTATTTAATTTCCGTTTGTTTTCAGTGATGATGGCAATATCAGGGACGAGAAGAGCCGTCTTCCGACATGGTGGGGGAAAGTGATACCCTGACACAAGACGTTCAACACTAACACCCAGTCTTAAACCTTACTTGCTGCACTTAGCAATAAAACATTCCATTCTCAAAAATACTCAACTGTAAATTATAGCGACAGAATTCATTAATTCGTCTCTAATTTTAATATTTAGCTGGATTTGTGTGGGCTGGAAACCCATTGAAAGGATTTTTTATTAACAGTACATGAATTGTGTCAACGTATATTTAGTCTTATAGTTGAACAGGTGAACTCACAGTTGTGAAGTGAACATTTGATTTTATTTATTGACAAAATCAACTTTCTAGTGAAGGATTTGAAAATCCACTTTTTAGTATTTTACGACCTTGTGCTATTTAAGGCTTTAACAATGAAGTTCTACATGCACTTTGTATTTGCATTCTCAACGCTGCTATGTTATGCTGGAAGTTCGCAGGCAGCTTATCCACAGCCATGTGAAAGGTGAGTTAATAAGAAAGAACAATATGGTTAGAATGTGAAAATAAATATAAAAAAGCAACGGGCGTGTATTCTCCTGAAGCCAAATTGAATTAATTACAAATATATTGTATGGGAAGTTTAAACAAACGATGGTTGCATGACTGTATCATTTTTCTTTTTATAACTTGCTGGTATATTCGGCTTAAACTTGGAATAATAATTTTGTTAACATGTTGAGTCCCAAACAACAAAACCAACGTCTAAAATAAAAATCGCTGTACTAAACCCTTGTGTCCTTGATTTTTGTATTGCAGCAATATCTACTGTTATGGAGATCTCTTGGAAACCGTTCAACTGGCCCGTATCTTCCCGGATTCTAAAACTTTCGTGGACATGAAGCTAAAATACCAACCTGAGCAAGTTTTAGAGAAATTTGGTGTTTTCATGAAAGAGCATGATGATAAGCCTTCAAAGGATGCAATCAAATCGTTTGTGAACGATAACTTCGACGAGGAAGGGTCCGAATTTGAAGCATGGGATCCAAGCGATTGGCATGAAAATCCATCATTTTTGAGAAACATCACAGACTTGCAGCTGCAGGCATGGGCTGGGAAACTTCATTCATACTGGAAGCAGCTGGGGAGAAAGATTAAGGAAGACGTTAAGAACCAGCCTTATTTGTACTCGATGATTTATGTCTCACATCCTGTCATCGTTCCTGGAGGAAGATTTAGGGAATTTTTCTACTGGGATTCTTACTGGATTATGGAAGGATTGCTCCTTTCGGAAATGCACGAAACGGTGAAAGGCATGCTGTTAAATTTCATCGAAATGGTCGATGCTTTCGGATATGTTCCCAACGGTGGCAGAATTTACTTTCGACGATCTCAACCTCCTCTTCTCATACCCATGGTGAAACTCTACCTTGACAAAACCAATGACTTGGATTTCCTCCACCAGAATCTTCCACATCTTGTGAAAGAATTTGACTTTTGGTACAAAAACAGAACCCTCACCGTGGAACACAATGGAAAACCTTATCGAATGACAAGGTACAACGTTGAAATGACTGGACCTCGCCCTGAGTCATACAGGTATCATCTATCTATCTACACAAATCTTTTCTAATTAAATTCAAGCTCTAATTCAGATTTAAATGTCTTATATACAGAAACTCATTGATTTTAATCGTCTATATTTTTCAGAGAGGATTACGAACTTGCAGAATCGTTGAGTACAGAAACCGAGAAGGATGAATTGTACATTAATCTAAAGTCAGGAGCTGAATCTGGATGGGATTTCTCCTCAAGATGGTTTATACCTCCACAGGGACAAGAAACCAAAGGTTAGTAGTCATAATATTAGAGTCGTGTGCAATGTAATATTTCATTTTCCTCGTGTAAGCACTACGTAAATTGCCATAATTAAAAAGATTATTTGTACATGCAGTAAGCAAAGGTTTGCCAAAATGCTTACAATGTTCATTATTGTTACAGGAAATTTAAGTCATACCAAAGTTCGTGATATTATTCCCGTGGAATTGAATGCGTTGATTCATTTAAATGCAAAGTATTTGGCAGAATTCCACCAAATGGTAAGACTGATGTATTTGTATTTACTTATTTTATTTAGCTAAGATCGCTGCAGTTACCATGATAAAATATATCGTGTCTACTGCTAGGTATTCTAAGAAAATAATCTTAAAGTTGAGCCACGCAATTACTCATTCTCAATTTTTATCTCCTACACCATGTTACCGTTGCTGTATAGTAGCTATGTACTACTACCATAAAACTTATTTGAATTTGTTAACTGTTATTTTAATTAACTCTACATAATAATAGTCATCAAGTAGACTTTCAAGATAAAACATGAACAATTGTCAGTAGGCAGTGAGTACTCAATTAGTCGGCATTCTTTTGTGGCATACTACTACATTCTTCTCAGACTTTTACTTTGTAATGCATTAAAAATAATAGTAGCGTGTGTATAAAATGTAATACGCAGATAAATAATGCTGAGTTAAAAATGTACCCCACTTATTGTCAGACACTTTTAAATATTTTTTTTGTTTAAAACCAGGTTGGAATAAAGGACAAAGTCGCATACTACAATGACATTGCAGCTGATTGGAAATCTACATTGAACGAAGTTATGTGGGATGAAGAACTGGGTTGCTGGTTCGACTTTGATCACATGAGAAAGGAACTTCGAAAAGATTTTTATCCCTCCAATATCATCCCACTGTGGGCTAATGCTCAAGAGTCGGACGCAACTGTAGTTAAAGTAGTGAATTACTTGAAAAACTCCAAGGCTTTTGACTATCCTGGTGGTGTACCAACAAGTTTAACTCAAGCTGGGGAACAATGGGACTTTCCAAACGGTTGGGCTCCATTACAACATTGGCTGGTTGACGCTTTGGAAAAATCGGGGAATGCCCAAGCACAGGAGATGGCTTTCGAACTTGCGGAAAAATGGATTTCTACAAATTATTTAGCATTTGTTCAGACCAAACCTAATCACATGTTTGAAAAGGTAGAAATATAAATTGAAGAGTTTTATTTCATTTTCTGAAATATTTATTAATTGTCGAAATTAAAGTCAATTTTTTGCTAATTGAAAATTATTTGTTTTTAGTACGATGTAACAATTACAGGAGCACCTGGTGGTGGAGGCGAATACAACGTTGTTGTAGGATTCGGATGGACCAATGGAGTTGTATTAGATTTTTTAAATCGCTATGGAGATCGATTAAAAGCTCCATCCATTATGAAGAAAAATTCTGCACACAGATTGTCATCTAATGTATTGTCAACCACAATCACATTAGGTGGCATCACGCTGTTAGTAGCTAGTCTTGTTGGGTGAGGTGAGTCGAATTTATAATTATGCACACAATTTATAAACTTATTACATTTTCAATTTTGTGTGAATTGTAATCTAATTTCTTTTTTTTCCTTTTTGCAGTTGAACAGATTTTTGAGTATTCATCTTTAATGTTTTGGGCAAGTTGTTGACCTTCCAACTATACCAAAAAATATGTTCACATAAATAGTTACACTTTTGTCATAGTATAGGTGATAGAGTATGGTATGACGTCATTCCCAGTAGTACTTAGCTTTATTTATTTCACAAAATGTAATTCACATGGGAATGGATTGAGATTTACGACGATGCGACAATGTATACACATTATACAAAATCATTATCACATCAATCATACCGATAATATTATTATGTTCAAAACTTTAGCTTGTCTCAGACAAGGGGGTTTGAATTGAAGTAAAGATACGCAAGCGACATGACAAACATTTGACATTTATAAATACATTATTCATTTATCCAGCTTTAAATTTATGATATTACTTGTGACTTTTGACAGTAGAACTCTGTGTTGTTGACAATTGCTCATTGTGATGTTTGTTAGTTTCAAAACTAAAGATAGAATGTATATAGACACGTAGATTTGGTAAAGCGATAATAAACTTGTTAAGTTGCTGTAAGTACATACCTATTAGTAATATTATGTGAAACATGATATGCATAGATTTGATTCCATGGATTTAGAATTAAAGGTAGCTCATTCTTTGATATAATACTTTAGAGATTTGTAACATATAGTGTGTGCAAGCAATGCAATGGTCGTATATTTCTTAATTTTCTGTAAATTTTATTTTAGCAAATATATTAATAATGCTACGCTCAGATCTCTCCATTTAAGATATCCAGTATTATTTTCATAGTTCTTCATTAAATTCCTTTTGTTTGTTGTTCTTATGGGATGAACTAAATTAAAATGAAAAAGCATCTAAAATTACTCTGTGGAAATGAACTTCAAAATAAAAATGCTATACTGGCTGGTATCCCAAATGTCATTTGTTTTTATCATTCTTCTTCCTACAAAAACCTTGGTCAAACATTTCATTTATTTACTTCAATCATATGATGTAAAAAACGCAAAAATGATTTATTTTGCACTACATTTTTCCATGCTACTTATTTTGCATACACTATCTAATTTTTACATCAAGGTGGCTATTATTTGGAGATTTCTTAGCTCATACCTACTCTAAAAACGTCATTTTTTCTTTCAATAAAATTAGTTATTGTTATTTTTGTATTATTTCATGTGTTGATTTTTGAATTGTCAGGTTTACTGCTGTGAAAATAGCAGTTTGTGCCCCAGTTTGCTGTGGTGGCTACTCAAGTGTAAGCCAGGAGGAAGAATGGAGTGAACTAGACTCCTCAGTTTTAAAACAAGTTTTACCTGATATAGGAACTATCTCAAAAACTAATAGCATACGGTGATATTGTATAAACGTAGTATGTTTAATATAATATTTAATTAGTAAGTACTAACTGTACGAATACTCAATTTATTCCTGCCAGTGTGTATATTAATGTAATTGATGTGTACTTAAACAAACGATGCATAAACAATTTTATTTTTAGATTTATTCAACAGTAAACCTTTAAAAATAAATGTTACTTTAGGCGTGCTTACTTACTGTAAAAAGCTCCAATAAAGAAAAAGGGAAATGTGCTTTAACATTTCTTAACATGAATCACAAAACCAAATTACGTCGATTTTATTTTCCATTGCATTATAAAGTAGATACAAAATCTGTAGATAAACCAACTAATGTTATTAGAAATTACAAACCGATATAATAGTAAAACCAATCGAAAACATACTGCAATACTGTTAAAGGATTTATATATTTCAAAAATAATTAAAAATGCATGTCAAATTTTTTCGTATGCGTTAATGTGCAATGGAGAATTGAGGCTTACTTTCTTTGCCCACAAATTCTGTATCAGCTTTTGATTTATGATTTTAATATATGTCTGCTATATGAAATAACTACATATTCTTTAACTGCACATAATACACAAAACTGTATTGTAGAGCAATTTCTTTATAGTTTTAACTATAACTCTTGAAGGGAAATAAGTTTTATTGTTTAATTACTGAAGATTTGGGACGTGTTTGCTTTCTGTGGTAAGCTGAAGCGATGGTTTTTTACTTGGTTGAATATACGAAGAATCGTACTTGGAGAAAGCATTCACTTTCTTCGGAGGCTGCGAGATTGCTCTTCGGATCCTCTGCTGGACCATATTCCAGGAGGGATATGATAGATAGAATAGCGGATCGTAAGTGAGGTGGCAGGCAAATGCCAAAGTTTTCCAGTTGCAGATGTTCCCCCTCTGAATTCAAATGAATTGTGATCCAAGTAGAAATACATGCTTTCCCGGACTGTCGGAGACCATATGAGTGAAATGACTGATGGTGTGAATATTTTTATTTATACATTCATTACCTGAGATTACAGTTATGGTGTCGAATATTGCTTTTGATTCTCATCCACCGTTAACACAGGTAGTTGCCGTGTGCTACATTTTTTCGCAATTCTCCCCAATCTTCTTCTCTTAGTTTCAGCTTTCATTTCAACAACTAGGAATTAAAAGTATTCATTTATTGCCACTTTCTCCATCAATGTGAATTATAATTCTCAACATTTACACTATTAATTATCATCAACTCCCTCAAATAAAATACTCCAAAATGCTGTGAAGGTAAGAATTTTTTTTAATAGTTTTTTTAACACACAAGTAATTGCATACAGTGAATGAAGATGTGTGACAGATAGATGTGTATTTTTCTACTTAATAATTTAATATAATTTTATTTAATAATGTTAACAGGCCCTGCGGTTAATTTTTGATTGGGTGCCAATGCTCTGAATACGTTTCATGACTTTATTAATGGCTCGCGCAAGAAAACACCGTGAATTCGTCATGAAGGGCAGGTGAGGAAAACATTTGCATTATTATTATTAGTAGTAGTTTTAGTATAATTAAAGAATAATTTGCTCTCTCAATAGAGACATTTATACTTAATGGCGATTTACAATCATAATAACAAAAATCATTCTTACACTTCAAACCAATTGTATACATACAAAAATGGTTAACAACAGAACTCCAGACCGCATCAAGTGTTAAAGACAATATTATATCTACTAAAATCTTTAAAGAGTTTCTTTATTCAGTATTAAATTTAATTCCCACCTACCAACATATTAACTACAAGTACCTACCATATAAATAGTAGGACCATTATCCTCCCAGCGTCTATTATCAGTTGGTATTTAAAAACCAGTGTGTCAATCTTACGCTGAACTCTGGATCGTTGTAAATCTTTTCTGGCTGTTTTAATTTGACAAGCAATTATCTAAATCATATAAGAAAGAAAATATTAATTATTAGGGTAGCAGAACAGAAATATTTGTTAGTGGGGACTAAGAGCCATATCCACAAGTGAATAGGTTTGCAATTTTTGTGAAACGTAAAATAAAACCGAACTATGAACTATATATTATGCTAAATTATGTGTGAGGTTCATTTGTGGGATCTTTCGAGTTACAAACTACCCGGTGTTTTGTAGAAGTTCAGATATATATGTGTGGTCTTCCGTACACATTGTTAACCAGCTTGTTATCTGGAGTCATCCTTCTGAACAGAGTGTGAAACTTTTCACTGTATTGGCATTAAATGGAAATGAAATGATACAATGGGGATTTATTTTACTTGGAAAAGTACACCTCCGTACGTACACCTGTGCATCCGGAACTGAACTCTATATTATGTATTTCTACCGACGTGTTCGCAGCTTGTGTGTGTGTTACACTTTAATGTGTAGTTCTTGTGCATGTGTGTAACGTGTATTTGAAATGAAACCGAACAAAGATTTATATTGTGGAGCTGTATGTTATTGTTAGAGACGCAGTTGAAAGCAGTGACGCATGAGAATATATGACAATAACACAAGGAAAAAGAATATTTACAACGAGAATATAATTTAACTATTTTAGTTCACTTAAGTGGATTGCTAAAGGCTCATGAAAACATTTTCGTTTGACTAATCGTGTAATACGGCGGGTGTCTTTGTTACTTTGCCATGTTGTTGTATAGCTGTCCATCAAACCCGCGTGTGAGCCCTTTATAAATAAGTAGCAACGCATATTGAATATTATTCTTACAGCAGGATTGGTGTGAAAGGACTGCGGTCCACCTACTTGACTTCTAGGACTCCACACGACGAAATTATTATTTTGTTTTCCGGATTTTAGTTAATCCGATAAGTATGTATGGATAGCCATACAAAACATATTCATGGCATTTGTATGTCAAACTGTTTTTCAAATTTTATATTATACTCTCGTCCAGTTAACACATGAAGGAACAATATGTATACCATGTACTTGTTCACAAATACTTGAACAATAGTGACATGATGGACGAATAATAATGGTTTGCATATATGTACTCTGTACATTATTATCGGTGATTTTGCTACTATTTTCTTTCTGTTACTTCTAGACCTTTCCAATTATAATTAAAGGGAATATTCCACTCAAATGATTGTCGCGTAAACCATTGTTAGCCAGATGGTCTATGTAGGATTTTGTTTTTGAGTGACATCGTATAGATACAGCGCATACGAACAAGCTAGTCAAACGATAGCTATAGGCAGGATTATTTACCTATACAGAAATATAAAAAAGATTTACAATGCAAGCTACTTAAGACTTATAATGGCACTACTGTTTGCGATACATGTCTTGTTTGATTATTAGTGTTAAAAAAATTTGCAATATTATATCTAATAATAATTTGTATTTTCAAATTGAGGGATGAAATATTAATGTCATGAAACGCAGAAAGTTAAGATTTTAAAATTTAGTTACTTGTTGAGTTGTAAAGGGATTTATTTTTATTTCATTTAAACATTTGGGCTATTTATTGATTATAATGTTTGTATTATTTAGTGAATGAATAATGATTACATACATTGGTTTCCTACATAAGAACCAACCCAACGGAATATATGAAAGATATTTAATTATTGTTATTAATTATTAATGGTGTTTATTAATACATTAATTAATACTAATATGTCTCGTAGTATATAGACCTCCCATATTGTTTAGTTAGCCATGCAAATGCAATGTCAGTTGATGTTTTAAAAGGCATTCATTTAGTTTACAATTAGTTGGTTCATTCAAGTAGTAGTTTGAGACCTTGGGCGACATTCGACTTGTGATACAAACAATGCAAATATTCTTGTTTCCTTTTTTTAATGTTTAGCCACGGGGCAAGAGTATTCTTTTTCGAATGGTGTTTAAGTGTATTAAATACAGCCAGCAATAACCACAGCAGCTAAGAAATCCGAGTTTAGATAAAACAGCAAATGTAGCACAAGTATGTATGACAGGTTAATAAGAAAGGGTGAGCAAAGGCAATAACACTACTTCTTTATACTAACTGCCTTGTCGTATAAAATTCTGTAATGACTATCCAGCTAGTTAAACAAGAATTATACAATGACTGTGTTATTCAGTTGGAGGCAAACAAGTCCGTTGGAAATATCATAATAGAATATAATAGCAGACAATTATGTATTTGACTGTGGAAAGGAGTAATTGTCAACAGCCCTCGGATATGTTTATGTAGAAAGAAGAATAAATAACAGGATAATAGAAATCCTCAGCATCTTAGAGGAGCGGTTCAGCAGCGGGATGTCTTATGCCTTCTTTGCAGCGTTTTGCTGTATTCCTACATGTGATGTGATATCTCAGGAATTTTCTAACAAAACTTTCAAACCAAAAACTCAACGCACTTTTAAATTCATTTACAACAATCGTATTTCTTCTTTACTTGATTTACTTAACTGGAATTAATGGCTGTAAATAAAAACTAACCTTTGTTCTCCTTCCATTTTGCACAGTAATGAAACAAATATTAAAATCGTTAAATCTTTAAAGAATGATATAATTTTTAAATTAAAATGTACTTATACCTTAATCTTTACACTGGCAATTGCAATAACTCTTAAGAAATATACGTTCAAATCATTAACAAATTAAACACAAAAATAAAATAGCGACAATTAAAAATTATTTTTATTGGAGTTCTCGTTAATTAAGTGGATTTCAATTCTAGACTAGAATTCCCCTACTCAAATGTCATAAACATTCATCCATGTCATATAAAATAAAAAGAGGCCACACGTATGAAAAATATTACGTTTAAAATGACGTGAGACTGTAATATTTACAAGAGTTCACCTAGCCATTATATCTCTTGGTGTGTGTATAAAAACTTGTAGGTAGTATGTGTAGTTTGTGTAGTAGGTAGTGTAAAGCTGCACAGGTAGAAGATCACAAGGGAAATAGTGAGACTAAAGAAGTTATTTTTTGCTTTGACTGTTGTACCACACACAAACAAGTAAGTAAAGCATTGTCTCAATCACACATAATGCAACAACTGAACTGAGCCCTGTTGTGTGTAGGGAGTGAGTGAGTGCAAGTATATTATCAATTACCTGGAGGTTGCTTTTTTAAAAGAGTTGAGAGTTAGTTCAGTGCTGTTATATTGCAACGATAAGTAATTCAACTCATTTACACCTTTCTTTCATTGAAATGCATTACATGCATTAACTCTCTCATCTACTAAACTAACTTCAACAACCTAAAAGCTCATACTATACCTGTTTCAACAGTTCATGCATCTTTAATGCACATACACAAGTATATTGTGCAGCAAAAAACATATTTTATCATCACATCTTATCTTTTCATCTCTCAAATCCAACTCACTCACAAAACACAATCACCTCTCCATCATTTCACAAACCAAACCGACGGATAACAGACGACCGCACACCAAAACGTTTTTCTCCACTCTCCATGTCTGCACTACACATCTCATCGGTTTCTTTTATTCTACTACCTTAAACATTCAATCTGCTATAGCTTTTAGTATGGTATCCGTATAGTATTTATTTTATTATAACATGATATTATATTATGTACTAGCTGGAAAGTGTGAGAGGGGTAATAACACTATTACAAAAATAATTGAACTCAAAACTCAAGCCAAAATGCAACAAGCGATAGCAACGTAATCTAACTGCCTTCTTAAGGTCCCTCGGAAGTTGTAATATCTTAGAGATGCAGGTACAAGCTTAAACTAAACCACATACTAATATTATAACCTTTACCGTTGCCGTGTTGGTAAAATCCGTTTAGTTATTGCTCCTAGACAGAATGTCTTCAGTACACCTTCACACTATTACAGGAAGAATACTATGTTTTGCTCATTCTGTGTTGTAAATATATAGATATCCAGCTTTGTTAATATTTTTCCCTTATATTGTAAGCGACTAAGTGAGAGTCTTCGAAAGAGTGAAGGGCCCACTCACTATAAAATATTGGTAGTACTGTAAAATATGTATATAGTACCTTTACACATTTTACAGATATAGATACTACCTTGTGGTGGAAAAACCTGCCGGAAGAGTAGCCTGAAAGGAAAAACGTGGGTTTTCCTTACTTTGTGTATCTATATAGTTTTTATATTATGCTTGTTGTATGGTTTGTAAGTAAGTAGTAATGTCTCTTGACATTGTACATTGTCAGTTTCGTCCAATAAGATCCTCAAATATTATTGCTACACGCAGTTTACAGATATAGAGGATGAATATAAATATCCTGGTCAAATTCCTACAAGTATTTGCCACTGTAAATAATAGGTAGGCTCCGCAGCAAACCTAAGTAGTCATAAAATGATTTCATACTCAAATATATTAACCAAGCTAAAATTTAATCGAAAATTAAATTTTTTGATAATAAGCTTTGTGGGTTATGAATCAAGATCTCAATAGTAAGTCAAAAGTTGGTAAATGTTCTGCTCACATTTCATAGCTTTAAAAACATGAAAAAACCTTGTAAGTTCTTAGCGACATTATTTTACAATGTAGAGTTATATAATATCTAGGTACTAGAAGGTACATGTCTACTTCAGAGATCGCCGTTTATAACCAAGTGAATGATTGTGCTAATTTGTATAGAAGTATGTGTGAATAAAGTTCAATAAGGCTGTTGTCAATACAGAGGATATGGGCGCAGCAATATTTCTGTTCGTTTGACTTTACTCACTCTGCTGGTTTTCAGTTGATTTGGTCTCGGGGTGTATTCGGAGAAATACTCTTTTCATACGACTTGTAATATTATGTCCTATGTTACCCATGGCCATGGCGACGAAGCGCTTGAAACTTGAATATATAGCACAAATACATTTTGACTGTTGCCATACCTACATTTCAAAACGGACATGACAAATATTAATTTCAGGGTGAATAAAATTGAAGCTCGATTTTCCAACCAAGGCAATAACCAAATTATGGTTAAAAATACCTAAAAAATATATTAATGGTATATTAATTGTGCGCCAAACTGCCAAATTAATATATTTTCCCAGGTGCACCAAGTATTAAGTAATAATAAATAACCCATTCATTAAAATTATACCAACATCCAGTATGAATTTAGGAATCTATATTTTAGTAAATCAAAACAAAAGCAACTCAAGAAGAGTAACAAATACTCTTGAAGTACTTTAGTATTTTATTGAATGTAGTATTAATATAATGTACATTTATTTTTGGTGTGTAAAGATATTTTCGTCGGAAATTTTCTTCATAAACCTTTATCTTGGATGCTTTCAACCATAATTGAATTGAATTGGGAAAAAATGCGTATCAATTTTATTCATGCCGAAATTAATACTTCTTTTACCTGTATTTACTGGTAGGTATGGCAACAGTTTAGATATATTGAACAGCACTGTAAAGTTCGTCGGTATATAGCATTTACTCTTAATAGTAACCTTACCTCAACACATATTTATTACCGCGTGTTGTTGAGTAGTGTTGATTACACACAGATAAGTGAGGAATATTTTCTATAGCAGTGAGTAATTCTATGCCATGCAAGTTCTTTACACTAAGGAGTAGTCACTTGAATGGTGTAAGATTGACGGTGGTGCAGGTAGTCACTTAAGCCAAGCGTAAACCAACAAAACACGGCTCCATACAAACACTCTCGCTTCCATTCAATTCTTTGTGTCCAGAAATTTAGCTCAATGAATAATTTCAGTTGAAAACTTGGAGTAATCCACATAAAACGGATATAGATATCAATACTTGCTTATAATACGTGTAAAGGTATATACGGACCTTTGGTAAAAGCCGGTACACCTATTATACACAGATATAATAAGAAGGACTCTTGAATAGCTACTTTACACAGTATATTTAGTAATTTGTGACTCAGCTTAAGAAAAATATTCTATACATTACTGAATAACTCAATAGAAAATACCGATAGATATTTACAAAGTTACATGATATCTTCCCTAAACAGCACGAAAAAATTAATCCATTTTTAATTTCAATATCTATGTATAAAATGTATTGAGATTTTAATTGCTATGTATCTGGAATTTCAATGATTCTATTCTGCGACACATTTTGAGAGTTGCTCTTAAGATGTGTTGTATATAGCTAATATAAGTCCTGGTGTTAATAACAGATCGTAAGTAGTGTGCACTGATTTAATCCGTTATCACAGTGGATTAGTAAAGGAAACAGTATTAGTTTACACACACAAAATACTCTCTACCTCCACCATATTAAAACCTTCCAAGCCTATATACTACCTCTTAAGAAAAGATTTGACTCTACATTATACAAGAATCTGTCACATACTTTACTTTAACAGCAATGTCCAATGCACACGGATTTCCAAGTCGAACGGCTTTTAAAAATCATTGAGCTTGGAGACGGAACCATGATATGAATCCGTCACAATGGTGCGTCAGGATTTTGGACTGTGAAAGCCGTGTTGCGTTCAACCCGATGTTATTATGACACCATGATATTCAACTGATGTGTGATATTCCAATGTGTTCCCAGTACACACACACATACCTATCTTATACGGGGCATACTAATATAATTCAAAGAAATCATATAGTACATTCATTACAAGTACAAGTAAATAATATTATAGCTAACCCAGCTCCTGTAGCAACTCATATACATAGCAGTTAGTCGAGCTACTTAATACATACCTTAGAAGTAGAGAATATTATACATAGTATTATTTGTATGGTTAATGTTTGTCTACTTACTTACGATTAGTTGTTACTAAAGCAGAGAGCCAGGGAAGAGGACGAAGGATGTGTCTAAAGTAGTATCTTTGTGTGAGAGTCGGTTATTGTGTGTTAACACCCGAAAATATCCAGTTAACTTGACTTATATGGTCGGACAGTGTTCATGAGTGAGTGAGGACCACATCATAATAGAATGGAAGGGAAAACTGAAACTTTTGACTTTGTAGTGTGATAAGCGTGATACTAGCACATTCTACATGCATATACATGCATACCCATTTACATGTTGTAATGATGTCGTATCCCGACACCACTAGCATTGCCTACACTTATGAACATGTATAAGTGCTATATCATAATAGCTATTTATTGTATTATGTTATGAGAGGTCTATAAAGCTCAGAATGGGCATAGGAATCATATAGGAATTACACTACCAGCTGCCTGCCGCTAAGTTAAGCTAACCCTTATCATTGTGTACACACAGAAGTCGTGTTTTTAGAGAGACGGAGACTTGAGGGAGCCTTTACGTACATTACACATTGATACACTGACTTGTGTATGATATTCTGAAAGAGGCCTCAACTGAAATGACTTGTGAATAGTGCGAGTCTAAGTCCCTTCATCTCTCTCTCTCTCTCGCTCTTTCCATTCACAATTGTGTCAGTAGTGGTTTAGTTGCTATTCGGACACAAAGTGTGAGTCTCACTTGGCCTAATGTCCGTCTGTCGAGTCCTTGTTAGCAATGGTGTAATTGTAATCAGTGAGAAGAGTGGTAGAAGTGGAGTGCCAGAGGGAAATACACATTAAACACACACAAGATCCTCATATCATCCAAAAACTGAACTCATATCATGAAATGAAACTTGTTTTTATTATTTTTATATAGGAAACTTGTTACAAACAAACAGAACACACATTATGTGGTGTAATGTGCATGTATCTTGAATAGATACTAACATTAAGCTACCTACTTTGTGGGTTAGTTAGAAATATTTTCCTGCAGCGAAAAAACGTTGAGTTGTGTAAACTATCCCAGTAGTAAATTATTTTGAGGAGATTGACTAATACTCGTTGTAAGTATAAGAAAGAACAGGGCTGTAATTATAAATACATGATGTGTCTGCACATTTCATTTTTATTGTTTAATATTAGCTATTATACATAAACACAGTGTTATTGCAATAAAGTACAAAGCGTAACGATGTCTGCTAGTGTAATATTATGTTTCAAAGATTGTTGCGTGGAAGTGCAGCTGTATTGAAATTACAGTGTTGAGAATTGTTGGATTGGAGTGATTGTTGCAGAAGACTGAGAAAAAGAAAGTGAGTTGGATTTGTATTGCATTGCATTGGGGTTTCGCGAAGTGTTGCAGTCAAAAGTGAAGGTAATGGGATACTATTGGACAAATAATGAGCAGCAACTGATGGACGACATGGCAGGAGGTATAATATTCGACTAGAATAGTGGTAGGGAGGTTTTGTGTGCAAATTGAATTTATGCCAACATAACTTGACAACTGGTTGTTTTATTTGGTTGTGGTGGTGTGGTGTGGTGTGGTGGTAGGTTGTTGGTGTTGGTCGAGACCCAGACAGAGGCAGAGAGGCAGCAAAGACGCCCAGATACTTTACACACAAACACTTTCATATGCATACATGTATACGTGTACATTCAATTAAGA
Source organism: Pogonognathellus longicornis (assembly GCA_034694085.1). Classification (NCBI taxonomy): domain Eukaryota; kingdom Metazoa; phylum Arthropoda; class Collembola; order Entomobryomorpha; family Tomoceridae; genus Pogonognathellus; species Pogonognathellus longicornis. The sequence continues at coordinate 31,678 of JAQFYB010000376.1, forward strand.
ACTTGTTACGAGTTTTAACTAAGTGTTTTAATGCTGCACGCTATGTGTAGTAGTAGAAGTAGCAGTTAGTGTTGGTGTGCATGAAAACTGCAGAGGCTACTTAACAAACCAAGTCAGTCATCACATTGCATCACTTGTCTTTGTGTTTATCTGACAGGGCTATCACATTGATGTAATCCTATCTTTATTATTATTGTTATGTTGCTAAGTGTAGGACGTAATTGTAGAGTGAACTCACTCACTCACTCACCCGTAGTTCTTGTCCACTTCTAATCATATGCGTCTCTCATCCACAATTCACCACAATAAATAACTTACCTTAAAGGAACCAAACCAAAGGAAGCGTGAAATGAAAAATTATCTTTTAGTCACATTTACACTTTACACATTCCATAATATTCATACTCTCTCAGCCACACACAAATACATACACACATATAGTATTTACCCTCGCAATACACACTCACGGACTGAGTGACGGAGTTAATTCACATTCGGGGTACACTGTACACTCTTGTGTATTTTACACGTTTGTGTGTCTTAAGTGCTTGATGTGTTATCAGTTAACATCCAAATACTAACTAACAGCAACAATAAGTGAGTCCTGACTTTGTTAAGCTTCAAAACGAACATGTACAATTTTCTAGTGGACTGTGCTCTTTAATATTATCAATATTAACTCGAAGTTCAGCTTTGTTACGTACAATACGCAACAGGGCAACTCGATTCGATTCAGAGTTGTACAAGAAGAATAAAACCTTGCGGAATATAAACGATACAAAGGGGAAATATTAGTCCTGTACTTTTGCCTGATGGCTATTCGGCAAAAATGACGATGGAAGTACTGCAACCATGAAGGTAGTTCATACTCTTTGTGTATATGGTTTTATTTGCTGTATTTTGCATGCGTTTTAAGACTGCAGGTGTTGATAATAAGTGTACACGGAGTATTAATAGTATATTATTATGATTTTGAAAAATCATTTTTTGTGTTTGAGGTTTTTTAAGTGGATATTGTGATTTTTTGGTAATAATATTACTCCTAGTCAAGTTTTGCTAAGGAGAGAGGTTTTTTAGAGCTGAAACCCGAGCTTGATATTTTTCATGTGTGGTTGCTTTTTCTGCAGATGAAATCTAAGGTGGAGTAGGTACTTAGAGAACATGATATTTTTGCATATCAGAAATTGGATGGGGATGACGTGTATGAGGTGAGGTGATGTGATGTAAATGATGGTGCTAACTGCCAGCCTGAATTCATTACTAGTGTTTTTGTTAAGTTAGTGAGGTAGTACACTATGGCATGACTACTGTTGTAATTTTTAAGTGATAGTACTTTAGTTGAATGTTCATGTAAAAGTACGAAAGTAATATAATATCTAATATCAATATAAAGTTACCTTGCCTTCTTCAGAAATCGTTTTATGGCAATATAATGCATATTACAAGGTATAATACACTGCACTACTAACTGGTAACGCGACGTACACGTAGCTCCAGGGACTATCATTCACTGACAATAATATTGCTCTTTAATTTCTATCCATTGTTGCTCAAGTAAAGAAATATATTGAAATTGAAGCCTGCCAAACGGATATCTATGCTTTTAGATGAAGCAATGACAAAGCCTCAATGTCTTACACCGATATAAATAATTAACACAAATTAATTCATATCATATTGTACCAAATTAATTAACGTACCTAGTATGAATTGTGGAAATTAACACAATTTTATGAAATATATTTTTCCAAAAAGATATATAATTTTGTTCCCGAAAGATATGATACACGAATGTACGAATGTATTTCAATGTTGTATGCTAAAAGCATCACACCACTACTGGGGAGAAGTGATTTTTTGAGCAGCATAATACAAGACTTACGAATGTAGAATTGATGTTGGAGAGTTAGCAAACAAACTCTCAGTTAATGCAACAAATTTTGAATAAGTTTATATTACAAGTTGTTTAAAAGTAACTGAATTGTGGTTTTTTAAATTTAAAATTTACCTACTAATTATACGTATACTTAAAAACCACATAGAATTGTGCAGACGGAGACGATTTTTTTTGCTCAGAATGAAGTAATTCGACAAAACAAACTTCACTTTGGAAAACATATTCTTACAAATAAATGTTAAATGACATCACTTGAAAAGTATTGCGACATAAATTACACAGAATATTTTTGCAAAAAGTGTATGGGAGAATTGTAAGTGGCAACCCTTTAGATTTTGCCTTATGGATCTGAGAATATTGCAGAGTGGAAAGTGTTGGGAGGAGATATGGAGTCACTAACTGCGTTATCTAGTAAGTTGCCAAAAATCAAAGGTTGTATTGTCATGAGGTCACAAAGAAACTTGTATATTACGACTTTTTAGAGTGGTAGCCTTTTGTAGTTTGTCGTGGTGCAGTCATCTGAGCTTTTGCTCTCTAATAAATAAATGCCACAGCAATAACAGTACGCAATGGCTTTATGAAGGGTTGTAAATTTACATTTTAACAGCTTGAGTCCATTGCTAAATTTTAGGGTGAAGTAGAGCCGCAGTTGTGAATTGCCCTGGCATGCCAATCAATGTGTACCTTAATTGAACATTAGTGCACTGAGAAATTATTATTGCTCAGCTCAAATAAAAACAAAAGCACAACAAAAGAAAATGGCAGACTTGATTGAAATTGCGCTATGAAATTTAGATGGCCGGCTTTACTCACTTTATTTGTTTGATAATTTTTACTGCCAATTAATTCAATTGCTGTACTTTCAAACAACACAACCGAACGAGTGCTTTTGTGCTCACGCATAAAGACTGCTCTCTTAAAGCAATCGTAAGAACAATATAAGAACAGATATTATTGTTATTATTTGGTACTTATTTAACAGGTGGATCACTTGGTCAAATCCTAGTAAAGGTTGGTGGTCTCCCCTTTGTTGCTCTAATGCTAAGCGATGTTATCTTGTTTGTCCGGTTCAATTTCTATCTACAAAAAACATTTGTAGTTAGAATTATGATGTTCAGATTGAACATCCAACTCTTTATATAATTGATCTTTAGTGCAACTGATTGTTATATCTTTGCCTCTCTCTGTCTAGTACACACACATTTTAAATATCCACTTTAAACACACACATTTTATAAATTTACCAAATATTATCATTAAACACAAGATTCCACTATTTTGAAGACCGCCAATGACGATTTACGTATTAAAACGTGCTTTACTACAACAAAATCAATTATCTTTGCACAAAATAGTTTTAATTTACATGATTTTATTCTCAACTGCACTCTTTATGTCAAAAAACTGAAATAAAGTTGTATTTCATATTATTTTTTACATGATCTTTCAAAGGGGTAGTTACATAAATATGAAGATATAAAAACGGTAGCAAAAAAGACAGGGACGTTTTAAGAGTTGCAAAAAAGACAGGGACGCCTTAAGAGTTGCAAAAAAGAAAGGGATGCCTTAGGAAAGGGCTTAATAGTTGCAAAAAGACGGATGTGTTAAGAGTTGCAAAAAGACAAGGAAGTCTTAAGAGTTGCAAAAAAGACATGGATGCCTTGAGAAATGGAAAACTTGAGAAAAGGGTCAAAGGGGTACATGAAGTAAGATATTGTGTTGTATGCGTTGTATGGGAGGGAAGGTGTAGTGGTAGGTACTGTAGGAAGAAGTGTGTGAGTGTTTGTGTGTGTTGTAAAGGGGAAGGATGGATTTTGCTGGTAGTTGGAGTGAAATGAGAAGGGTTGGTTTGCACAGTGTGAGTGTTTGGTGGTGGTGGTATGTGTGTAATGTTGTAGGTAGCCCGGAGTAGTTGTTGGTCGTTGAATTGAAGTTAATGTTGCTACTATTCCGTGTTGTACAAGAAGAGATGATCGGAATGGCCATGCCATGCGCTGGTATGGTGGCTGGTTGGCTTGACTTGACACAAGTGGAGTGCCGAGTTGAGTCGTTCATTCGTGTGGTGCTCTTCTAAGCTCTATCTCCGGCTAACAATAACTTTAAACGAGTCTTGCCAAAGGAAAGCAGATGAGTTTCCTCTGTGCCGATTCTTAAGCTGACAACCATCCAAGACGACAACGGCCAGCACGCCAAACAGATACATTTCCTTCTCCTCCAGCACTATAATCATCTCCAGCACAAAGAAATGCGAATCTTAATACGAATGCATGGCATTGTATTACTTCACTACACTATAGTTCTCGGCCACTCTTTTTCCTCTTCGTCTTTTAAATAAATACGAACGTGTTCCCCAATACAATATCTTCATTCGTGTAGGGCAAAAAAGAATCGAAGCTACTGCAACTACTTACAATACTACAAAACTAACATTCTCACAGTCTACCACGTAGCACTCTAACTTGCATACGTTAGTTCCTTCTCCGAAAAAAGGGAAAAGAAGAGGCTGTGGTGTAGTGGTGGAAGTTGCGTGTTGAAGAGTACAGACTATTATGGGAAACTTAAGAACCCGTGGAATGGTAGTAGCCGTGTCCGTGGTGGTAGTAGCGAAGCTACTCACTTAAGTTGAATTCATTCTTGGTGCAAACACCCAAGACACGGTGCAACAAAGAAGAACCTGGGCATTTCAGACTGGTTTGGTGTGGCGGTAGTTGTGGTGGTTGGTGGTACAGTCGTCCTAGTGCGAATTGTGCACGGGTCTGAATCAAATTCTCTTTTCTCTTCCATCATCTCTCACCTAACTCTTTCACTTTATTCGCAAATCAAACCATGGGGATTCATGCCCTTTACGTTTCTTTCAGTGTGTGTTTATTGCAAACTTAAATCCGGGAAATAAATAGCGAAATACATACACGCCACAAAAACCCCGAGACAGATATTAAAGGTTTCACAGGTGATTGCGGAGAATGTAGCAAATGTTGTGCTTTCTTTGCACTTCTTTCTATTAACACCATATACACTTCAATAGATATTTTATCTTTAGGATCGTGCCAAAATCTAAAGATACGTTTCACTCTACCCGTTGAAAATAATACTTTAAACCACATTTACGTTTAATCGCTGCGTTACGAAGTAATTCGACCGTTTACACATACATCGGACGAGATCATACATCGAAAGCGTCATCTTGATCCACAAAGACGCTTCAGCAAAACGATTCGGTGGTTTATGAAAACTGCCTACAGGGAGGACAAAGTACAAAAAACTTTCTCTTATTCTGTCTGTAACCTTAAACACAGAAAAACCAATGAGGCGACTGTGCCACTCTTTAGTTGAAACTTGAGACAGGCAATGAAAACAATCTTAATTTTTATTCCAGTATCACTCTATCGACTACGAATCTGATAAATCTCACTCTATACCTACCTACTTAAATTACAAATTCTAACAATTACAAAGAAATAAAATAAATAGTAAAATAATTGTGATTTTCGTAGGATTCTATATGTGCTTAGTTTTTTAATTGTACCTATACGATAATTGTATAAGTACATTATGGTTATTAGCACGCATTGAGTTTTTTCGTTAAAGTAACAGTTGTTTTCCTTTTAGCTGGAAATAAGTATCAGAGAAAATCGAAAGTTAAGTAAATGCATTTGGTATTGAATCAAGACTTCCGGGTAGAGGTACATGGTGTTTAAATCATCCGGACTTTGCCCATTGTGTTCTTATTGTTAGTGTAGAGATACATATTAGAATGGAGACATGACTTCTACTGGATAATGGTTATAATAGTAGTAGTAGTATGTAGGAGTAGGTATTATGATATGAGAGCGTGTGTGATTGGTGTGAGAGCGTGGTCTTTTGTTCTGGCGGTGGTGGTGATGCATAGTAGGAGCCTCGGAGTTGTCACTAGAAGAAAAGTCTTGTTGAAAAGTTGCTAGAAATACTAAGAAGTTCTTAAAGAGCATCTTGGTGCACAGACAAAAGACACTCGAACACTGCTTCTACAACTAATACTTCTATTTCCACTAAATCGTATTTGTGTGCATGTGTGTGTGTGTTTGACGCTTTCTTTTCCATTCTGTTATGCTAGTGCATATAGAGCCTCTATAGATACTTGAATAAGATAAGAGTACAAACTAAGCCAAATCGGAATTGTAAGTTAAGCAAAGAAAAGACCGGCAAAGTGAGCTACAATAGCAGTCGTTGAGTAAATTCAAGTCTAAAAGCGGAGTCACTGTTACTTTTACTCTTCCTAACAACTAATACATTGCAGCTAGTCATTCCATACTACATTACACTATACACACTTCTTTTTCTACATCCATACATACATACTAGCACTACTACAAGCACAACTAAACAAAGCTCTCTCCACATTATTTGTGTTTTATACATAATACTAATAGCGTATCCCACATATATATTTGTAGCAAGTGCATGTATAAAGAGAGAATCTCTCTTTACAGTCTTGTTTTTGACTTGGTTGTCTTGTTGAGTAGTGTGCTAGGGTAGGTTGGTTTGTTCTTCGTCGTCTCGACGTTGTTCCTAGTAGTTGTTCTTCGTGGCAGAGCATTATTCCTTCGTATTCGCATACTCGATGCAGAATAGTTGAGTGGAAAAGCGGATCATCGGCAAGAGACAGTATTGTAGTAGTATGTAGACAAGTATATATGTGTGCCATACTAGTAGCTTCACATAGCATTACTACATTACTATAATATAATATATAGTGTTGCTAGTGCATAGTGGAACAAAGCAGACTTTGCACACACAGCTAGTAGAGAGAAAGAGAGACAGGACTGTAGTAGTACATTTGTGTGAGAGTCAAATTGATCTATAGAGATACGATTTGTAAGAGACTTGCGAAATAGAATAGAAGAAAATAGAATTAATGGGGTAGTCTGAGACAGCTGGAAAAGGAGGAAAACTCCTACTTACTATTCTACTATGTATACTACACATACTATCCTACTCCTTGTACATAGCGTGGTGGTGCTCGGGGTGTTTGAGTATAGAAACATTAATAGTAGCAGTAGATTTTGAGTGTGGTAGAATGTAGAGATTGTAAAGTGAGAAGGGACTACTATCTACTTACACGACATTACATTGCATTACGCTACATTCAAACGAACCGAGCGGATAAGACTGGAGTACATAATATTATTATTTGTACCTAGATCTGTGTCTGTGAGTATATATTGTAGCACTAAGTAAGTAAGAAAGGGTTTGTTGACGCTCTCTCTCTCTCACTTTCTCCTTTGTCTCTCAGTCTTATATTTAAGTACGTAGTATGTATATCCTGGAGGAGCGTCTTAGTCGAATGTTCTGGCATTAGTAATATGACGAGGATGAGGATGAGGATTGCTGTATGTTGAGTATATGGGATGAGTGCTGCTAGAATGTAGAGCATAGTGTTGGTGTGGTGGAACGGTGGTGGGACATGGTGGTGGTGGGTTAGTTGGTGTTGTATAGCGTTGAGACGACAGCGACAAGTAGTAGGCGGAGTAGGCTGTGAGAGTCAGTTGTGGAATATTTGTAGTTGGATTGGAGCAGGAGAGTACAGAGAGAGAGAGTTGAGAAAAGTATTGGGAGTGTGCCTGTGTGGATGTGGATGGCGGAGCGGGAAGAAAGTGGTGGTGGAGTATTTGTAAGTGGTGTGCTGTTGGAGTATTAGTGTGGATAGAGAGTGTGGATAGAGAGTGAGTGTATTAGAATATGTGTAGTAGTTAGTGAGTTAGTCTGGCAGTGGAAGTAGGCGGCCGAGGACGACTAGGATGACGACATTGAGATATATTGGAGTGTTCCACCGGAAGAAACTTTTGACTTTTGGGGTTCGCTAATCGTAAGTTATAGAGTCGCCTGTTCACTGTTCTCCTCTCAACTTTTTCCTACTTTCCAACTCCACTCTCACTCACCCAGTCACCAGTCACCACTAGTCAACTGAATCTGAATTTCTATCCCGAACATTTCCCTTTCCATTCACAAGCCCTCCCGGCAACCACTCACTCCAAATCCTCCTCGCTCATCTACCACTACTTAACTACACTCTTTTTCCTCACAAAACACACTCACACCAATTCACACTCGTCCAACAGACGTCCCAACACCAATACCTTCCTCATAGTCCACTACAACTATTACACAGCTACGCATACCAAATACCGTCACACTCGTCCTTTTATCCAGCTTCCTTACTGCCACTCATTCCCAACTGTTAATACGTCTTAACTACACTACGTGTTCATACCTACTCAATACCTACATCACTATTCATGTTTTCTCCGCTATTCGGCCCTTTTAGGTTATAGTGCAAGTATTTAGTATTCTCCGAACTTTTGTCACACTCCTACTACGTTATGTACTAGAATGTTTTAGTATGCACCTATAGGTGTAATACATATGGAGGATACTAGGAGGAGGATAGTGTTTTAACTAAGACTTGTAGCAACCAAATATTATGTACATTTACACAGCTACATTTCATACGATTACCACCGCCACCACTTACTAACTGCTAACAACTAACACATCTCCTTTATCTCCCAGTACTCTTTCTCTTATTCTTACTTAACAACTACACACTCTTTTTCTCTCACTCTATGTCCTCCTCTCAACAATCTCATTCTTTTCTCTCTATACACTTTCACTCAATTCACTTACACTCAATTCCAAAAATGTTTGTATTCCTTATTTCCGCACTTGGGCAACACACATATTACACAACGTGTACTTTGTGTGTTAGTTTAGTTGTTATCTTGTTAAGTACTGTACCGTTCTAGTTACAAATTTATTTTGACTAAAGTCACTTTGCTCTTTAATTAAATACTAGAGATAAGATCCATTCCATTTCTAGACAATAAATAGGTTTTTTTCTCATTTTACCATTGCATTTGTTTAGTGCTAAAAACGTTGGTTTGAAAAAGTTTGACAAAGTTTGTCATGTTTTTATATGAAATGAATATACATTACAATATTAATTGAATTTTATACTGATTGCAAGTTAGAATTAGTGCATAAGTTGCATCATTTTAAAAAAAATATTGCAAATATCACAAATATATAAATTAATTTCAGATTTCAATGTATTTCATACATGTACTGAAAGATATTTTGAAAGTAGGTACCTATACACTATCCGTAAATGTATTCTATGCATTTCGCCCCACAAAATCAGAGTGAGTATATGAGAATGGTGTTTTTTTTGCGTTTTAGTGAGTAGTTACATTGATGTTGTTTGGAGATGAGATAATAGGTATGATGTTGCACAAGTTGTAAGTAGTGTGTTGTTAGTTGTTGGTAGTAGTTAAATTAGGATGCAATGCGGTTCAATTGACACAGGCGTATAAATTACAGGCATTAGTCTGATAAGAAGCCAAACCTCGTAACAATAAGTAAGTAACCCCCGTGTTGTAAATCTACGTTTACATTGGCATGTCATCCAACAATAATTCGGATAGTGTATATCTGTCTGCATTAGTGGCTCGTTGATCTGATCTGTGTTTTCTTTCACTTTCTTTGCTCGAGTCAAAGTTTCTTTGTGCAGACTGAGAGAGCCAAGCCAATCAATTGTATGAACTCGGAGAGAGAAAGGGCAGAGTGAGAAAAGTCAGAAAACAGTTGAGTTGACTCGACTGACTGAGTCGAGTGAACTAAAGATGAGTTTCCTTGGCTTCACTGAGTTCAGTTGAGTTAAGTAAAGTTGAGCTTGAGTGCTTTTATTAATTCTTTACTTTCATGATAACTGTCATCCACTTGGATGTAAAGTATAGGAGCATCTAATGTGCATTATTCCACATTACCAAGCATCCGATATGTTTAAAAGATTATAACAAATCCTTTTATGTCTTATGATGAATATCTAACTTTCCTCAATGCTCTCCATCACAACCCATAGAATTTTTATTGAATTTGCTCTATCAATTTGTTCCAGCTACTTTGTATAATATTCGCATTTTTTTAATCTCCAACCCATTCACTGCAAAACTAACTTTCTCGCTACAGCCCAACTATTTCCAACCTGTCAACTCATTCTCATCCTTCGGTTTACAATCTATACCACAATACTTGTGTCTTCACACTTGCTTACAACTCAACACACTTAAAAACCTCAGGATAATTATTACTGCGACAACTGCAGTGATACTACTATATACTGTAGACATCGGATGAGATTTAATAAATTATATATTAATGTTCTCTAAACTAAAATCTGTATGATTTCTGTATTTATTTTAATGTTGACGACGGCTAAGAAGATGGAAGAGTCGCCTTACGTGCCGAACAGCATCCCTCCCACACTTGTCGTCTTCTCACAATCTGGTTACGGTGATGCTATTAGAATGCAGAGACCTTTCGGCTCCCAGGTAACTCAATTTTTGTAAACAATTCTTGTTTTACATTTTTCAATGTAAGAAAACCAGTGTGAAGTGTATCATTATATTAGACACTCTTATTTACCTGAAGAAATTTCATACCAAGTTTTTTACAAACCTCTGAAATTTCCAAACTAGCCCATGGGTGTATGGTTTTGCAAAGTTGTAGTAGAATAGGTATCATGAACAATAGTAGAGATGGTAAGTGGGCGGTGTAGAGTACATACCTACTAGGTAGTAAATGAAAGAATAATACTCATTGGAAATTCCATGGTTTCACGGTCCAGCATAGAATTGGTAAAGGGTGTAAGGTTGAGGCCGTTGAAATGCGGTAAGGGAATAAGTGTGACACATATTTCTAGTCGGTGTTCACGATTAGTTCACTGAATGAAACGAATGTGTACCACTTGGCTTTACTTACAATTAGTTTAACTGTCCCTACGAAAGCTTGCATTGTCTGTGATGTTCGGCATTTCATCCATAAGTTAAACAGTTAAACTATACATAGCAGTTAGTGAAGTGTCTCAGGTTAGTACTTTAGATTCTTGAACTGCTACGTACTGCATAGAACTACAGGACGGAGGAAGCGGCACAGAACAAGCGCCACTTACATGTACTTGATACAGATAGGTTTTGAATGCACACGCAGACGAGCGGAATGGTAGGTCCAAGTGGAATAAGGAGGAAATTTGCGAAGGAGGAAGGACCTTGCTTGGTTGCCGCTTGACAACGATCCTTTGTGCTAATTGCCTAATAATCCGTGTCTGAGTGATAAAGTTCCACTAAAGCTTTTGGCTTCTTCGCTAGTAAGTGGTGAGCATACAAATTTCCTTCTTCTTCATTCCCTTGAGTACACAGCGCGTCTGTCTGTATTTAACCTTAAAAGCTGAGAATCTTAGTTAATAAGCAGCGATACTGCACACAGGAGCCAGGGAAGAAGGACATGTCTCCAGTAGGCAGCCAGTCCACTTCTGCTCAAACACCATGTGTACAATGAATGTGTTTCAAAGGGAGACGAGCAAGCACAGACTAAGTTAATAAAGAGAAAGCCAGTTCCTTACTCTGCATATTCACACATCGAGACTTTTATTTAAACACACGCTCCAATTCAGTAACTTCCAGTTTTGTCTCCTCGTAGCTTGAAATTAGAAATGATTTCTGAAAGGAGCAACGTTTTCCTCCGTCTGTACTCTACGTACCTACTCTATATCTGTATCTTCCACTAGTCAGTCCTCTCGGCAACCAAACTGGGAAATGTTCCCTCCGTATTTCCCGAGTATCAAGTAATAATGAAAGTATGAAAGTATTCATAAATAAGTTCAAAAGGTATGATGGAGAAATGAGAACGTCTGGAGGAAAAGAGCTCTCTCCTCGACTCGTCCTACTATTTCATTGGAAAATGTAATTGAAGTATTTAAAGGACTTGGTGGAATAATCAAGTACTCTATACACACTGGAGAGAGTGAGAGAGCGAGACATGTGTGTATGTGCAAGGAGGAAGGAGGATCTCTCAATGCAGGACCTGGTGCATATGTAAATAGTCTCTGTGGAGTTTTGTGAATACTGGGACTTGGTGAGGGAGTATAGAGTGTAGTGCAAGTACACACTTACAAGTACAAGTGTTACTAGTAGTATCTAATAGTAAGTACGAGTGTTGGAAATGCATGGACATTGGGAGAACCATAATATAATATCATAAGTAGAGAATTCCTTTTGGAAAAATGAATAATTCTCGACTAGGACCAGACGGGAGGTAGAAACATTTCTAGAAATGTATGTACGGTATTTAAAGTTATTAATGCATGGCTCTTTATGAGCGAGTTTGGCTGCAGGTCTCAACTTGGGCATTTTTGTCACGTACATCACTTGACTATTCGACTGAAGACTAACTTGCGCTTCCTCAAAGAACGGAACATGGCACTTGGTTAGTTTACGATGAACGTATGTGTATGTGTGTGACTACTCTGCTCAACTATGTATATTTTATAATAACACACACCTTATGTACACATACATGTACTTTTGTACATAACACATACATATAAAATGTACTCTACTCCCATTCCACTCTGACAAGACCGACTTACTAGAAAGTCACTTTCTTCTTCATTCCTTCTTCTTCGTCTAAGTCTTCAAATTCTTCGGTGGCATTTCCCGACTCCTTCTGTAGGAGTGCCAACAACATTTCCTCTCTCTCTCTCACACACACACTCTATGACTATTACCCACACACCAAGAACCAACTAACAGTTCAGTGTGAGTTTCACTCGCCCTTTTTGCTCTTCGTCTGTCTTACTACTAATACTACATGCAGTAACTAAGCAAATGCTACGTCGTAGCTCTCGAAAATATTTCTTCTACTATTCCAACAACCAACGGGATTTATGTATTGCATAGTAATTCTATGCAGGACAACCCAATAAACTTCTCCATGAATATATATGCGAGTGTGGGCTATCTCGCCCTGCATCTCTTTCTTCGTGTCGGTAGTAAGTGTGATATTACAAGTTTTATCTCACACACAAAGCTACAGCACTAGCGTCAGTGTATGTATGATGGATGCAAAAAGGTGTCCTCCAATCGCAAGGGATGGAAAACCTTTATAAAACCATAATGCTACTAACACGTCTTGATTCGGTGTTTAGATATTGATACATCTACTGGTTATATACACTCTTTCTGCCATGTATGTTCTTCAGTATTCATATATTATAACGCGAGGGTGTGCACCTTACATAATACTGTATGGACACTGCTATACAGTGAATTATCACATTATTCTATGCACCAAAGAGATGAAATTGTAGGGTGGTAGGGAAAATATAGACATCTTAATAGAAATACTTATGTTTCAGACGTACATTGAAAAGAGTTAGTTGGGTGTAGGAAACAAGTCTGGTGAATTTCTTCTCCTTTATTTTCCTCAGGCTTTTTCCGAGTTACTTGTTGGAAATAATTCACTCTCGGGGAAATCCTCTTGGTATTCTGAGTAATAGAATCAAATTGATTTTTTGTCTGAGGTTATCCCCACCAGCTACTTAAAATTTCTCAATACGGAATCCCAATGTGTATAAATATGTAGTAGTTGTCCAAGTAGACATTCGCATGACAAGTTATGCATGTAAATTGTAAACACGTAGAATAATACGTTATGGAGTAGGGCAATATTATAGAGATACAAGTTTAACAATACTGAATACGCAACGGTGATGCTGTTGCATGCATTTAATTTATAAAGATACAAAGAAGTAAGTGTGTAAATGTATGGCAGAGTAACGTTAGATTGAAAGAGAGAGTTTGAGAGAGTCAGCTGCAAAATCTCAAGGCAGACGTGTAAAAGGCGACTGTTTTGCTCTAGTATAGAAAATGGGGGAACATGGACTAACGTTTAGCTTTTCCGAGGCACATTTTTCTTCCAAAAGAGGAAAATGTACAACGAGAGAAATGTTAGTGACAAATGTAAAATACAGTTTAAAGTACGTGAAGAGGAGCTTAATTGTCTGGTCACGTGTTTAAACACAGTTGACGCAGCTTAAGAAGTAATAACTGCCGTCTCATACATAAATTACGCCCAATGTGTGTAAAAACGACACAGAAATGCAAAGCAAGGCAATAGTCATTGACGTTTTTAATACCGACCTTTTTTCTGTAACTACATTTGAAAGTCAGACTTGAAATCGAATAGCATTATGTGTCATTTTTGATTTATTTTGTAATTCATTCATAAATCAAGGATTCAACATATTTTTGCTTATTTTGGATGAATTGCATGTGATGTACACATAGTGTTAATGAAATGTGATTTTGTCAGGTATCTGATGGTAAGGATTTAAGCATACCGAATTTATCTTCCTCGTCGTTTGGTCTTCGTCCCATGGAGTCGTATGGTGGACTACCTGCACAACTGGTACATCTACAAAATCCATTTCTTCACCCTGCATTGGAAGCTCGTTTGCCATTCGGTAGTGCGGGAGCATTTCGACCCGTGGTCACTTCATCCAGTTCGACATCCACCTCAAGTTCTGTGGATGAGCGAATGAGTGTCAAAGGTCTTCCGTCGGCCTTCACAGCCCCCAATCATAATAATCGGCGTAAATTGGACTCGATTGTTGAGAGTGTCATTGAGCAGCAACATCAACAGCAGCAAAGTCGCTCTCGTGCATCTCAACAACAGCAGCAGCAGCAAGAAAACTCGTATTCCGGAGGGGGAGGCAGTGCTAGTGTTGGTGTGATTAATTTGGACAAATCTTCCGTTTATATCAATGGTAGCCAGCAAAGACATCGCTCAATCTCTCCCGCTAATTGCTCTCCCAATAAAGGAGACGAAAGAGACGAATGCATGGGGGATGAACGTGAGGCCAATGTCACTCCAAACTCTGATATGACAGACAGATCGACTCCCGAGGATACTCAACTGTCCAAAAGTAAGTTCCACTCATTTCGACACTCTTTCCTCCAAAGTAAACTCTCCTCCTTTCACGCTTACACTTCAAATCTGAAAAACAACAATGCATTTGCCTACGTAGGTGTCTGTATTTATTTTATTCATCCAGATACCGTCATACTCATACTTAGCATTAGTAAACAGAGATCATGTTAGTGCGAAATGTAGATCAAGCATTATATCTATATGTATACATAAGGACCATCATCTAAATAAATATTTGGCGATTTCCTTCATGTTTGCATACTGCGTCGTCCATCTCGTATGTTGTATGTGCAGACTTGGGTCTTTACACACAGAATTCGCTTAGTGGGAGAGTGCCATCAAGTATTGTTAGAATATCGCTACAAAGCTCACGAATCTGCGGTTGCTCTTGTAAATAACGAAAGCAAAACCATTTTCATTGCTTCCATTTCATCAAAATGTAGTGCAGTACGTACACATTACAAAACTGACAGAACAAAACACAATGGAAAACATCCCATCAGCAGGTAACCTCTTGACTACCACTCCCGAGCTACGTAAACCTAATACAAATTTTCTGGCCGGCAGCAATACACAAAGTGATGTATATAGCCTTGCACATACATGCATGTAGTTCAAGTATAGCCAATCTGTGGTCTGTGTATGAATGCTAGACTTATGCAAATAAATAACTTTCACATTCTCACTGAGAGTGAGACCATTGCATTGTGTACGAATTTGACCGCTGCTCCTGGCTGTTGCAAAGAGGCTCCCGTGTTCTTCCCTCAATCCATGGGCTCACCACTTCGAGAGCACTTTTACTTGTAAATACTGGTTTTGTTGGTGGCAGAGTGGGGACACAAAACTCGTTTCGTACTTAGTTATTCTTCTCTTATGTTGTACTCCTAGTGCCAAACAGATAAATCCAGATTTGAACCGGGCAGCCTCATCTCCATCTCATTTTCTAAGCGACACACTACCATAACACTGTCGCCTTTTCCCACTAAACCCATGACCATGAGAGACTACACTTTCTGAAGTAATTCCAACAAACTAAAAACACTGCTTAGCTTACCAAATACACACAGGAAGGTTTACATGCATGTATATGATGTACATACACAAAATGAGATTATTATAGAGCGTACACGTGTGTACATGTGGGGGAGGGGTAAGGTAGGTAGGTATTATATACCTTGTAACATATCAGTATGTATTTGGAGTATTCTCCCGTTGATAGGAAAAGTGGTCATAGGTAGTAGTAACTTAAGAAGTACATTAAATTAGTCGTTATAAAGCAATTCAGTTGCGGATGAGTGGTAAAAGCTCAGACTGGCGTGGAATAATCAATGGCAATGCAAACCATCCATCGCCCACTAGATCCTACACATAAATACGACTTGTGCACCATTCAGGCAAAAACCTACAGATGCTATTCCCTAGAGTCTTCTAATGAAATGTTCACTACCCTTCACTTCACTTCCCTCCCAGACATTCCATCAAGTATCCCGTTCCCTTCGGACCACAAGACGATACTCAAATTAATTTTATATATCTATGTGCCTACATATTACACATATCCAAATACATGTGTATGTGTGTGCAAATGGGAATACCATTTAAGTATTTCCTTACTATTGCATTTATTTCAGTTCTATCGTTCTATAGGTGCACGTACTGTGTAGAACAAAACTGTCTACTTGTATTCTGGATTATTGTAATGGCCCACTAACCTTAGTATAATTGTTTCCGACTAAATGTCTTTCTTACGCAAGAAAATTTCATTTTTATGTTCCTCTACAACAGTAACTCTCTGTGTGTTGGAAATCAAGGAAATACTCTAATTTAGATTTATTTAGCTTTATACTATGCAAAAGCATAGCACTAGCAAAATGTGATTATGCCTATATGATTCAATTCCATTTAACGTTGTCTTCTATCGAATAAACTTACATGTAAGTAAATTTTTACACAGTACAGTGTAATGCATAGTAATCAGGAAATGTGTATTGATGCGTTTAATTGGATTTGTGTATGATAAAATGGATAGATGGACGTGTGTGACATAATAGAAAGCTACCTGTTTGTGGTGGAATTAGTTTTGTATAGGTATATTGATATGTGTGCTGACAAATGGAGAATTAAGAAAGACAGTAGTGATGGTGACGCAAGAGTAATTTCTGGATGCGATGAAGAGAAAGTAAAGAATGTGTGTCATTGCATCATTAACTGAGAGACTTGTGTGTTTTTTGCCATTTGGCTGAGTAATGTATATGAAGTTGGACTCCTCGACTGTTTGCAGTAGTTAAATAGTATTAATGATAAGTACTGTCGTGTGCATAACTGCATTTTGTTCATTACTTCTTCTTCGCTGTATGTATTAACGAGAATATATGTAGGGAGAGAGGGAAAGAGCAGAAAGGGATAATAAGTCCTGAGAGTAGTACTTAGTAAATATCACTAGTAATATGGTCGTGGTATAAGTAGTGCATAGATAGAGTAGAAGGAGTACTTGTAGTATTGGGAAGAAGAAGGAGAAGCAACTGGAAAACAATTTTGTAAGTAAAAGAGAAAGTTTAACTGGAGCGGGAGTCGGGAGTTAGAAGTCGTGTTCTAGTTCTGCTCCTTCTTGCTGTACTTGCATGCCATGCACAGTCAAGTCACTGTAAAAGTCAGTCAACATTTCTATTAGTATCTCTCTCTTTGTAGGTATGTATGTATGACTGTATGTATGTATGTTGTCTGTTGCTAGACAGTGTTTCTCGTATGCACACGAGAGATTGTGTGTGTTATGTTGTTCTACTAATACGATGGTATGTAGAAATGTATGTAATGTATAGTAATGCACTGCTGCTGCGAGAGAACTACAGTCATTCCTTCAAGCCAAAAGCACCAGTCTACTCAACACAGAAAGAGACCTAACGAAATTCTATGTGCTGCCTTGGTTTAGTTGACTGGAGTTTAGTTAAGTTTACTTTAGTTCAGTTGGACTGACTGATGTTGTTCACTGCAAGAGGGACGACTCTCTTTACCCGACTTCTTCTACACTCTCCAGTCTCACTGTCGCTCCCATGTATTACTTGCTCTCCTCACTACACTACTTATGCTTTTGCCCCTACTACATGCATACATACATACATACATACATACCTACACATACTTATTAACGTATATATTATATGTATTGGCTCATGCTATTTAGATTTCTTCTTATACAGTAGGTACTCGTACATGCGTATGGTTGTATATGTATATGTTTACATGTATGTAAACTCATATAAGAAGTGAAAGTTGTGAATTGTCGAGAATCGTATTGCACATTGAGGATATAGTAAGAGGAGACGGTAACCGGATGCTAGAGCTTGGTGCACACTAAAGCTTATGGACACTAGAGCTCAGCCCTAAGTAAGTATTAAAGACTTGCTGACTCCTCAGATGCCGAGTTCTAAAATACACGGCAAACTCTAACTTATATTTCTTTTTTTTTTAAATGCTTGTTAATTTTGAAAGAAGTCAAATGTTAGTACATTTGAAAAACAATTGTAATAACTTTCGCCAACGATTTATTAAGAGGTAAATTCAAGGTGTAAGGACGTCTAGTGTATTTTCTGAGCCATTGACAGAACTCACACAACTCATGTCCTGTCTTAACATCTGCACCAAAGTAACTCATCACAACTCGAAAATATTATTTGTTGGTAATAATCAACATTTACGATTCGTCAATTTATTTATAAAATGAGGAGTAGAGAAGTGCATACTACACACAATGCAATACATGAATTATTACAATTAAAATCTAGTGTATACCAAGCTCAAACGTACGCTAATCACTAGAACGCTTTTAACGTATGTGAGTTCGTAGAATCGTAGACACCGTATGAAATGTACTCCTACTGAACAAGTAAAAGTTGTCTTGTTACCTTGATGGAACTTTCTGAGTGTCTTATCAACATTAGTTTCTAAAGCATAGCTAATTATTTACGATTACGACTGTAATATTGCTGAGCATTATTATACTAAAGTTTTTAAATGTGCATGTGCAAGCATTATATAACTAAGCCAAAGTCTTGCTCTTGAGTTAAACATACCTGTGCATACAACAATCCCAAGTCCCAAGCATCATTGGTTTATTGCATGTGATTGTGTAAGTAGGTGCACAAAATTCTATTTACAGAAAAATCACCTTTATGCATAGATGCATTACTTTTTAAAGATATTTATAGCAAATATTTTCTTTTTATGTTTTATGCAAACCTTCCTACTTTTTATTTAAATTATATTATTGTGTACATAAAATTTCATGTCCTTTCCATGTGGATGATACCTGAAATCTATACTGAAATTATTATTGAGGTGCAGTTATATCCTCACAAAATGAATACACAATTAACTAATCTACAGAAAGATTTGACTATTTTAAATTTGACCTGCTTATAATATATTGTATACTCTATATAGAAAAATGGTAAATAATGAAAGAGTAATTCAAATGAATAGTAATGGCTTTTAAAGCACCTAGTAAATAACTGAAAACCGCAGTAAATATGACTGTAATATGAATCTGCATTATGGTATTTGCTAATTACTATTACTGCTAGACTTAAATATTCTACATGATAGCCTAAAAAACAATCTACTATGACTTGTTAGTGACAGTTACAGCTAATTGAGATTCCATATTATGCTGCAAAGAAGGTCATAGTGTGGATTCTAACGAGATATATGTAAGTATGAATAAAATATGTATTGTATCAGAATCTACTAAGTAATATTGTACTTACATAAAAATACTAAATTATGAAATCAAATAATATTCTGAAACATAGACAAGGTATATTTTAATCTGTTTATTTCCTGTCTGAATATGATCAATTAGAATATGACATAAGTCACGTCATGAGACCCTGGCAAAGTTTGTTGGTTTGCCTGGAATGATCCCGGTGAATGACACCCTGGCGAGGCTTGTTGGTTAGCCTGGAATGGTCCCGGTGAATGAGACCCTGGCGAGGCTTGTTGGTTAGCCTGGAATGGTCCCGGTGAATGATACCCTGGCGAGGCTTGTTGGTTAGCCTGGAATAAGTCCTTTTTGATTGGAGTCATTGCTCCCGCAGGTGGAAAAACTGCAACACTGTTGAAAAAGTAGTATTTTTGCGTTAAAATTATACCCTCTCGCATAAAACTTAAGTTTTGCCAGTTATAGAAAGAATTATGAAAGACAATCAGATCTCATGGTATGATCCAAGGCTGTATTTAGGGGGGGCAATTGCCCCCCCCCCCCGAAATCGGAAAAAATAGGTTATTTTACCAAAAAGGTTCAAAAAGTCGCAAAATTTTTCGCGCTACGAGCGAATTTGTTGCATTTTAGACGGATTTTGGCCTAAAATAGCTCAAATTTTTCGCGCTTCGCGCGATAACATACACTATTGTACATGATTTGGTATTTTACCCCCTCCGAAATGAAATCCTAGATACAGCCTTGGTATGATCTTTAGTTAAAATTAAGAAAAATGCTTACGTTTGATTCTCTTGACGATCCGAATGAACAACTGGAGTCATTTGACCGTTAGATGAATTTTGACCTGCTCCTTGGTGTCCTGGACCCCAATGTACGGCAACTGAAGTTTCAGCGGAAATACATGCACTCCTATTCACGTAATACTGAAGCGGTATTCTCCATGTATACCCATACTTGCTTCATTGTTCGAGCTATTTGAACTCATGTTGAAATCCACTAATCAGATATCCTATAAACACGAATATCAAAACAGTTTTGAGAATTAATTTCTCCAAGATGTAGTCAAATTTGAAAAAAATAGTGATTCTAAAATTAATTTTATCTTGAGACGATGTTGAAAATGACTTACGATTGAGAATGACTACGATGAGTGTATTTCTTAGGAGATCAAAAATCAGTGTGAGAATTTTCTTGCGGATGATACCAGATGTGGTTTGAGAGGAGTTCTATGTCAGACTAAATTGTTGAGACTCCAGGTAATCCAATCTGAGTTGATGTGACGACGCGACGGCACATCTTATCTGACTCGATATTGGTAATCTTGTTTGTGTGCTTCTGTACATACAGGAAACAAACATCCTGGACAAAATTGTAAGGTTGTTATATTAATTATCTTACCTATAAATCTTATTGACTTGAATGCTGAATTTGACTGACTGCTAATGCTTTACATGATAATTA
Organism: Pogonognathellus longicornis; assembly: GCA_034694085.1. Taxonomy (NCBI): domain Eukaryota; kingdom Metazoa; phylum Arthropoda; class Collembola; order Entomobryomorpha; family Tomoceridae; genus Pogonognathellus; species Pogonognathellus longicornis. Next base: position 52,557 of record JAQFYB010000376.1, read on the forward strand.
AGATAAGGCACACAATTCACAGTATCAAAATAGATATACTTAAAACGTTTTGCTCTTTTGTGGTTTTTGAAAGGGAATGGTTCAAAAATAATTCTTAATAATCTATTATCTTATTTCTATCGTATAGATTCTACACATAAATTATATTTCATACAACCCAATCACTTGTATGTTCTTATACGCACGTAAATATATGACAAATATGTATGCAGTTGTATATATGTACCTACATTTTAAATTCAATTCGAAGTAGCTGCTAGCAATATCTTTTCTCTTACGGTCTTCCTTTAATTCTGTAGTAGTGCCGCTAAACGTCCAATCCAACAAAAACGCTCTTCCCACTTGAATTCCAGCCATTAGTTGTAGTTCGTGGTGGATTTGTTTCTGTCGTACAACTACTTTGCATACATAACAAACAAGTCAATGAATACAAGATTTGCTTGTATTTTAATTTAAGTAGTAGGCACAATAACATGATACTTATTCGTGTATGATAGGATGCTTGTTTGTTTTTCGAATTTTCAACATTCCTGCACTTCAAGATACTAGAAGAATTATTTAAGCTTGCTTATCTATCCTATTGTACTGCTTTGCTTGCATGAGTTACATGCAGTATACAATGAATTTTTCATGCAGTAGGTACTTATAATATGATTCCTAAGCATAGCTATATAGTTTGTATATAGTTTGTATAAACTCTTACAATTCTCAAGCCAAGTTGCTTCGTTTGTAATTAATGTTATCTACTTACTAAGGGTACAATGATAAGAACTATACTACCAACTAATATTATTTCGAAAATTAGTAAATTATATTCGTAATTTTAGCTTGGTAGATTAAAAAACTCGAACATCTTTCTACATTGGTGATAATAGGAAAGAATTAAGGCTTTACTTTCATCATTTTATTCAATATAGACTGTTTTCGGAGATTAATTTCGTAATAACATTGAATGTTTTAGTAATTTATATGATCACGAAAAGTTTCTAAAATAATCGAGTCCGTGAAGTAATACATTTTTATAATAAAGTAAAACGTATTACACGTGAGAAATATCACTAACTTTTCCGTTTTCACTAACAGGTTTCACCAGTGAGAAATTTCGATTTGTTGGGAAAATTGGTCAATAACCTATAATACAGATATATCAATAAAAAATAAGTTTAATTAAAAATTGATTTCATGATAGCAATTCCCTCAAAAAGCCTTTCGTAGAATTGCAGACAGCATATTAGTAGAATTGACATTTTCCACGAATCAATGATATTAAAAGAGGTAAGTAATAGAGTTTTCAACAGGCAACTACATGTTATGTAATGTAATGACCATTACTTTTTGCATAGTAATAGAAGCATATTATATCAAACACTGTAAGTATATAGCTGTGCTATTGATTTAAATACATGTAATTCCTTTACCAGTCAGTAAGCCTGGAATTAGAATAAATGTTACTATGATTAGTTTAAACTTGATTTCTATGATACAAAATTTGCAAGAACCAAGAAAATCAATAACGGGTTGAGCAAACAGATATTGTGAATGTCAACCTACCAATGTAAAGGGTCATCGGGTCGCTCCCGTACTGATTTACTGAGCCCCACAGTCAAAACTGGGTGCACATGTTGATACAATACACAAGCCAAAATACATGGCATTGTAATACCTAAATGCAAGTAAATGTCAATTCTCACAAGTCACAACCAACTGTCTCTATATACTTACATTCTATTACGAGAGGTAATAACCTAACTAGTAGCAATTCTTAAGGTAATGCTTACAGGTAATAATACAGGAATTACGATAAAAAAGTATAGCATTACCCTTAAAAACCTTTATTGCTACTTCTAGGCATATTTCTTTGACTAGTGACAAAACAACTCTGTAAATGAATGGATGTGTATATAACATAAGCATGGATGATGGTTACAAAAATGCAATGCAAGTGCAATAATATATTATACTATATACCTACACACTACATAATTTTCACTGTGCTGTCACATGGACAGAATGTCAATTAACAAACAACAGATTAAAACATTACTATTACAATATAAGATTTATTATATTCGCATACACTTCTTTCCCTAAAAAGTACGAATGTTAATGTATCTAATTTTTTACTTTTACTCTAATTCTTTCCTTTTACTACCTGCTGGGGCTTTTATTAATAAACCGATGGGTCGTGAGTTCAGAGCTGAGTTGATTTCCTACTGCAATGAAATTTTAATTAACTTGGATAATTATAGGTTACAATTACAATATAATTATAGGTTACAATTATTACAATTTTTGTCAAAAATGAAATAGCCTATCAAACAATCACTAATTTTATCTTCAAAATTAGATACATTTACATTCGTACTTTGTACTTTTTAGGAAAAGAAGTGTATGTGAATATAATAAACCTTATATTGTAATAGTAATGTTTTAGTGTGTATTATTATGAACAAATAATATTTTCGAGTTGTGATGGTTATTTTGGTCCAGACGTTAAGAGTAAGACTTGACATGAGTTGTGTGAATTCTATGAATGACTCAGAAAAGACACTAAACGTCCTTACACCTAGCACCTTTCATTTACCTTTTAATAAATCGTTGGCAAAAGTAATTACGATTGCTTTTCAAATGTACTAACATTTGATTTCTTTTAAAATGAACAATTTGATTTGATTTGATTTGATTTGATGACTTTATTTACTTGATAACACATATGAAACAAAAAATGAAATAATATAAGCTAGAGTTTGGTGTTTAGAATTCGGCAGCTGAGGAGTCAGCAAGCCTTTAAATCATAGGTCTGAAGTCTGAGCAATAGTGTCGTCAAGCTCTAGTATCTAGTGTACTAAGCTCTAGTGTTCTGTTCATAAGCTCTAAGTGTCCACAAAGCTCTAGCGTACGGTAACCAAAACTATCACTACATTTTATTGTACTCGTGTATTTTGGCTTGCGTATCCTTCTTCACAATTATCCCTAGCTTCTTGCCCTACTATTCTTCACTGCCCTCATCATGGACACATACAGAATATTATGCATATACTAACAATGTATATTATAACTGCTATGTTCATTCAATACATATGCAACATACTCTTGTAATGCTATAGCACCCAAACACAGTTTCCTATGGTTAGCGTACGCAGAAAGAATAGTAGGGCAAGAAGCTAGGGATAGTTGTGAAGAAGAATAAGGCAGAGAAAATACACGAGTACAATAAAATGTAGTGATAGTTGTGATGTTGTGATGTTGTGATGATGGTGGTGTGGTGATGTAAGTGTTTGTAGTTGAAGTACTCGTAGGAGACGTAGGAGTAGGAATAGTAGTGGATCTATAGACTTAAGTCCACTTGACTTGAACAAGGATGTTGACTCGGAGAGATGGAGAGAGTGGAAAGCCAAGATAGTGCAATTGTAATGCATTGAGGAGTATTGTAGTCGTCGTGACGTGGTGTGGTGGCTGTTCTGGAGTAGTTACAGTTACAACATGTATCTGTTTGTTCAACTAATACTTTTCTACAGCAGTCCATATAACATCCGTGCATACACTTGTTCTTCTCTAACTATATTACAAAGTAGTCTACAGCACTATGTGTGTAAAGTATGAATGCATGTATGTGTGTTGTCTCTCTCACTCGCTATTAGCTATATTCTGATATATAGAGTGAGTTCTTAGACTGTGTGTGCATCAGCAGCTCTGTAGTCTGTGCTCTTGTACAGTACTCAAAGTGATTGTGAGCCCAGTTACGTTAAGGCGCACAGTTTTTCCCATGTTTGTGTGAGTGTGTGTGTGTGACTGTGTAGTAGGACTATTGCTAACTCTTGACTTACGTTAAATATAGTGTAGACGAGAAGAGGCGATGGAAATAGTAGTGTTGGTAGTTGTAGGAATTGTAGGAAGCGAAAGTCTAAGCTCTCGAGTTGACTCGGATGTGGATGGATAATGGAAATGAAAAGAGAAAAGTAGAGGATGTTTTCGACTGTCGGATAAAGTCAGTTGTTGATCTGACACGTAATTTCATTATCCTCGTCTTGTTCTGTTTGCCCTCTCCATAATTTTTTGTTGGCTACAGAGAAATGCTAGTTTCCACTTTACTTACTTGAGCCGTATGTGCGCGCCTAGGTATTTTACTTGGAAAGACTTTATTTTTCTATTGCATGTTCCAACATACACAAAATACACTGTGCATTTTATGTGTATCGTGTCGACTCCTATGTTTCTATATTAACGTATGTAGTACTTGTACTACTTCAAGTCAAGCTATACAAGGAGTGCTGTATAGCATTTCCACAAAAGTGTACCATGTCGTTTGAGTAGAAGGAATAAGAGTGTGTAAGAGTCTGAGGAAAAGAGGAGTTGAGAAGGAGTGACATGGATGAGAAAGGCAAAGAAATCGGACTCACATGCACATAGCACTCACTAGAACTACTATACTAATACTAAGATACTTCAGATAGGACACACCATGTACAACTACAAACACAACTACACATAACACTACTGGCCGTAATAAACATTGACTGAACTTATGTAGCTTGCAACCGAACGGGTAATAAGTAACAAGGCGGAAGAAGCATGCACATACACAAACACAGATACACACACAAACTCTATCTGTATGTACAGTAGGAGCAATACAGTTGACTAACAATAAGCAGCTAGTGCTATGGTGTAGTGTAGTGTCCTCCAGTTTAGTTGGTGTATAGGTTGGTTGTAAATATATGTATTAGTGACACACAGACATTCTGGGACTATAGGAAAGAATGTGGTGGGTAGTTGTGGAGTTGTGTGTACAGAGTGGCCGTGGAGAGTTTGGTTGGGTGAGGAGAAAAGAAGGTCCAGATAGAAGACGACACAAGCGTCTGAAGGAGCAATACTTAAGGCAATGCAATTGTTTCCGTAGACAGTAACAGTAGAGTCGACTTGAGCGGAGTGCTTGACTTGAAATCAGTAATAAAGTTCTTTTCCCTTTCACCGGAAAGAGAACTGAGTCAAAGTGAAAAAGTCTCGAATAAGAGTCAGAAATCCGCTTTTGCTTCACAGACCCTGCTATGCAACGTCATGCGGATGATCAGCAGCAGAATATATTTAGTCCACACACGCTCACTCCTTCCTTTCGCTTTGCTCTTCATTTCAACCTGTGTTTCATTCCATTATACTCTATATATATATGTCTATCAGGATTCACATTATATCTAGGTGACTTTCTTCATCAATGGTCAATACTTATGTGTGGGATAAACCATATTGTTGGTCAGAACCGGCCGTCATGCACTTAGTTTGTAAGACTAAATTTATATGCTCCTTAGTTTGTATACTCTTTTAGTTAGAGTCATAAAACATACGGCGGGAACCAACCTTGTTCAGTAGGATCCGCGATTGGCTTCTTCTGTATTCCCTGTAATTTCTTTTATGAAATTTGGTGAAATAAAGTTCAGTGTTGTAATCCAAAAGAGTGTATACTGTGATAGTATGATTTTATTTTCTTAAAGTGAAAATGTGAGTGTGTGCTTGAACAGAGTTAGTGTCTCAGTGTTAAGAACGTACTGAAGAATTACATGGTAAAATTCCTGTATTTATACAAATTGGAAT
>JAQFYB010000377.1:0-58112 GCA_034694085.1 Pogonognathellus longicornis
TTTGAGACAGGTCTAACTAAGGCTTTCTCCAGCCCATGTAAAATTCCTATTCCAGTGTAGATGAATCACGCTGTATATTATTAGTCAGAATACTGAGAATGTTGAACCTAAATAAATACATTTGAAATTGTATGAAACGATCGTTTTCTTTTTGTACGCGGTGACTTGTCCTAGGTACAAACAATTCAACAATATTTCATGAACTTAACAGATATGAATTGTATCATGAATTTAATGATGCGGTTTTGCTTTTATTTAAGCAACTTACATTACCTACCTACTAAATAAATGTAAAAACCTTCTATATACAAATAGGATATGAATATGAAAAATAAGATACGTACAAGAGTGCTATAGGATAAGAGTGAGAGTGAATGAATGGGTTAAACTCATTTTTTTTATCTTATTATAGTTAGAGATTGGTATTGCAGATCTTCTCGCAAGTGGCACTCTTGTCAAGTGAGTTAATAATGTGATGTTGATGTGACTACGAGCTGTATGTAGCTCTATAGAGTTTTGTACAGTTAATACCCCGTGAGTATGGCTACATTGTGTTTCTGTTGTGTGTGGTGTATTCACACTGTGAGCTTTACACGAGCTACACGATGGTTTATGCGCACATTTACACACAACGTTTTCTGGCAAGTCTCTCTCCAATTTGCAATTACATTGTGTCACATTTACATTGTGGTAGTCTCCTCGTCGTCTCTTCCATGACAAATTCCGAAATAAATTTGGCAGTGAAAGGCAACCTATTATTTACATGATAAGAGCGTTGCGACTCCCATGTCAGCCCTTATCTCACACTTCGTACTTACCAGCTGAGCTCATTGAATTTCAATTTTATTATTTTCTTTTTATCGTCATGTCACGCTCTGCTCTGCTTCTTTTTCATATCCCATATAACTACAAAAACATTCTTCCAATACTAACATTCTATATTATTTTCTAGCTCCGAGATCTTCTCACCACTAAAAACCACATACTAACTACCGGAAGTGAAGCGAGTAACTTGTGTTACTTACATACTTTACGTAATAATAAAAAACCGAATTGTTATGCCTATTGCTATATGAACTACACGAGTATGTAGTATGTACCTAGGAATAAAATATATTTTTTATACCTATCTAATTTGTACTAGTCTACGTATATGCTTTTCTTATTGTAAGTAATATCGATAATGTACACTTAATGTGTCCTTGCTTATTTTACTCATTTCATTCGTGATTTAGCACGGAGCGACGACCGACCTACCTACTGTAATGCACTGCGGTGTTCCATCTCCATTTCACACACCAAGAAAAGTTTGCTGCTCAAGGATTTGCCAGCAGTATACATATAGCACTATGTTGTATATAGTAGCAATAGTAAAATAAGAGTTGCAAGCCTGTGAAACTCATTTATTCCTTAACTCTTTGAAAATACTCCTGGAGAAAGCTGCCAAAAAACTAAAGGACACACAGTGAAAGTTTCTAAAAGAGTAAATGATATGATGAAATACAAGTCGTAACTCTAAAAGTACCTTAGAGCTAAAGTGTTTCTTTCTTGGATATCCGTTACACAGCCACTGGCTAGTGCAAGCAAGGAATGAATAAAAGTTATGCCCCAATATCAATAAAACCGACTCCCAGGTCGATCTGATGAAAAACCCACACACAAGTAATCAAAGGAGAGAGAGAGAAAAAAGACTTGACTTAAACTAAAACAAACCATCTCTCAATTCTGAATTGAACCAGTTTCTAGGTAGGTATAGGTGTCTTATTATTAAATATTACTCCTACATACATACGTGAGTAAGTATCAACATTCTATTACAACAACATTGCATCGTATTGCATTTTGCACACACTTACTGATAATAAGTTGTTTTTATGTGATATGGCAAAGTGGAAAAGGATGTGAAATCCAATCCAAGCTGGTGGTATGGTAGAAGTGCATTCATTTAGCAAGTACCTCTTCTATAAGATTACATTACACTGCACTCTTCGTATGTACATTTACTGAGGTATGTATGTAAGTTAAGTACCTACATAATACTAATAGTAAAAATATATTTTCGTATGTAGGGCAGGCATTGGTTTCATAGGTCTTTAGTCAGCAAAAAATAAAGGTGTCAGGGAAGATGTTCTCGCAGATATATATTTAGTGTGATTTTTCTAGTGAAAAGGTAGTAGAGCCATGTATGTACAGTTGAGATAAAGTGAGATTTATAAATATAAGAAAAGAAGGAAGATAACTTTACACTTTAACATAAGTAGAACAGAATAGTAATCTTCAGCTGTGTGGTGCTTCTTTATATGATAAGTTATATTCTCATAGTAAGTGTAGGGTGGATATACTAAATGTATGATTTTTTTTGGAAAAGGCTAATGTTCTCACAGGTTTGATGTCCCGATGGAGAAATCCCACTTCATGGATACTCTCGATAGCTTTGAGTATTTGTAAACCGAGCCGTAGACTTGTGGAGAGTGAGAAAGCACCTCGAGGTTGAGCTCTTCTCAATTCCGCTAAATTTCTCCCTTGAAGTTGCATCACTACGTAGTTAAACCTTTCGTTTCTTCCACAGCCGATGAACCGACACACATGATCCTTGCCTGAAATTGTAAAACAAAAAACTCAATTATATTATATTATACGAACCCTTGTGTACATACACATACACATACACATTCACACTTTGAGGAAATGTCTTGTATATAATTCACCGAAATTCTTATTTCCTACTATTCCTGCATTTTCTTACAACATTTTACTTTACTATTCAACATGTCACACTCAGAATAGTAGAACTGCATAAATATCTTCTACCCAAAGAGTTACTAGTAGGAAAAGTGAAAGCGGAAGAAAAAGTCTCCTTCCTATATGAATACAGATATATTATTTGCTGTTTAAGATCACTCCGATTTTCTACCTCAACACAATTTCTATGAACCCTTGCTTTCCTTCGGGCATTGCAATGTGTAATATTTTTATTTCATTTCGCTTAGCTACGTCAGCCATATTGGATAAAACGGCAAAGAAAAAAATATTAACCCATTCACAACTTTACTTTGTACACTTTGTAGTGCTTATGTTACGTATCTACTTTTTGCAGACAGAGGCACCCTAGCAAAACTTATTATTGTTCCTTCTATTCAAGTATATTTTTTAGGTTTTGATGATACACTTTTTAGGTAGGACTACTTTTAGGGACTTTTAGGTAGATATCAAACTTCTGGTGTAGTCAGTGAAGCTTGTAATGCTGCATTAAATTGGGGTCAGTGGCAATACCTATATCATTATTGAATTTCACTTCATTCGGAAAGCAAATAGAATGAGTTGAACTTATTTACTCTGTGTGTCAACTTCGTCAGTAAGGATTGAGATGGATGTATGTGGCCATGTATCATTTGTCATGCAAGACGTGTGCAAGCAAGTACTACGTACATTTATATAGATATAAATAATAGTTGAAATGCCTCATATGTCTGCTTGTGTGTTTTACCTCATTCCTTCACTCACTTATTTCTCCGTCTCCCGACGAGCACACACTCTCTGACTCTCCAAATATTTGGAATGAAATTCTGACGACTAATGAACACAAACCACAATTGAAAGTGAATGATTAATGCAAATATTAGGTAGTACTCAAAGCAAATACATGCATAATAAGTAAGCCTGGATGGAAACATAAGATACATTAATTAGATACAAAAAGGCTTAGTGTATAGTGCTTCTGTTAATAATACAATTACTTAATGCAGCAACGCTAATGGTTCCTGGTTCATAATTGTGACTTTGTGACTGTAAATTAACCGAGAACCACAATATACTATAGCTAAATGTAAGTTAAATCAGTCATTGAAAAACTCGGTGTGTTTGTGCGAAATTACATTTGAGTGGGACACATCCCTCTACATTACTCATTCAAAATCATTATGGAAGTAAACGGGAAAACCCTTTGCCAGCCCATTTAATTTGTTTCGGTGCAATCATTGCATTCGCATCGCACAGCAGCCTTTTCAATTTTGTACACTTCACTTTTCTAACCACAAATTAAATTGTATCAGCTACTTCAGGTACTGCAAAGACACCACAGCTTGTACACTTGTACTATCGGTTGATCTCTAAAGAGTTGCATCAGCTTGTTACATACATACATTTACACAGAAAATGCATTATGGTATACTACAGCTGGTGTGTTGAGTGTTAGCTCTATACAAGTGCGATATTGCTATGTATAATTATAATTTAAGTATAGGTGGTAGGAAGTATTATGGTATTAGAGGAAGATTAAGAAGAAGACACATACAATTAAGATGTGTAGTAGTAAAACAAGCAGATGTCTGGTTGCCAGAAGAAAATAAATAAGCCCATCTGATATGATAAGCATGTATATATTCTTTAGTCTACAGTAGATGTATTACACATGTACACACAAGAAGAACTAATGCATTTAGCTACACTAGCGACGAGGTACTGGCTGGTTAAATTAGCGTTATGTTGGATATATATTATCTACCTAGTGTATCTTGCAAAGTGAGTTTTGTAGAGTTCACTTGCTAAGGTCGGTTGGTTTATGTACCGCTAATACTATGCCACTAACTATCTATATAGGTAATAACAACGTTTGTGTGTACTGGAAGCCTGCCTGGTTAAAAATAAACAGACTCACATTCAAGAGTTCACTCTCTTCCTAATTTTAGAGTAGCACATACTACATACATTCAGTTTTTCAAGATTCTATATGGACTACTCTCTCTACATGATCCATGCCGATTATGTGCACTATATACATAGGTAATGTATTATGTGCTCATATTTTCATGCCCGCGGTGCTTATTAAGCTCGTGGTCGTAAAAAATTCTAAAATAGGCCGAAAATTATTAGCTAAAAGAATTATATAGTAGATATAATATTACCAACATAGATTTCATTTCTAATTGAGCATGTCTTTTATTTTTAACAATATATCATGGCATGTTAGATTACTCGAAGTACAAAATAAGCTTAGGTTGTATTTTTGAGCGAGAGAAAAATAAACAGAAGGTAGTATGGATGTTAATTCTAAGTAAGACGAATTGTTATTTACAAGCTACAAGCAATGAATGAATCCCTCAGAAGTCCTGACGCCATCACTTTTCTAAAAACCAGGCTTAAGGACGAGAATAGATGTTGTATTGTATTACATTATTATTCTGAGTGCAGCTATGCGTGTTATTAGTTGATGTAGAGTTCTTAAGGTATGACAAAAGGAGGAGAATGAAGATGTTCCTTAGGCACAGCGCTAAATTGCTTCAGGAATCCTTTTATCCTTAAAATGAATGGCGAAAATCAATTGTAGTACGAGTTTCATTCATACAAAAAACAATGTAGGTACTATTAAATCAAAGTTGGAATAACGATGAATCAGATGTTGAGATTCAGTTGTTGAATCTCTTGTCTTCAGGTTCTTAACTTACATCATTAAGTAATGATATGGCTATTTAAAAACATATAGGTACTAGATACTTATTATAGGGAAGGGAACTGCATATTTAAGTAAAGTTAGTTTGCCTGGGATTGTTATAGTTGCTGAAGTGTGTTTGCAGAAAGTTGTGATTGCTAAGTTTGTTTCATCCGGTATAGCAAGTACAATTGTACAATACGTAGGTACTTCACTTGTACTAATTAGACTTAGAAAATGTGCCAAAATATTTGAGCAATGCACTTGGTCCACCACCATAAAGACGTTTCCCTAATTAAGACCCATCTTCAGTTGGTTTGCAAATTTGGAGAAATAGGTAGGTGGGGCAGATGAAAAATAGAATTTCTAGTGTAGTGTAGTACCCCAAAGTTGTTGAGCCTCTGAGAAATCTACAACGCAATAGCAGCGATGCTTACTACACCACAGTTAGGTACAATACAAATAGCTGCAATCCAACAATGCAACAATGCAGAAAAGCTATATTAATTATTACCTATTCTTTAGATATACTACACATATACATACTACTTACATGGGTAGAATTAAGTATATTGCATATTTTATACTACTTACGTACATGCAGAAGAAGATAAAATAAAACCACGCAATTCTTATACATGTATACATATTTGCACAACTTCTACATGTATATGCATAAGGAAAACAAACAATGAATGCAGAGAATTCTGTAAAAGATAGTAAAATAGAAATTGAAATAATTAGCTTTTCTTCAAAGGAAACGTTGCTTCATTCAGAGAGACTTCGGAGAAACTCCAACAAACGAACACACAACAGAATAGCATTTATATTTTACAGTTTTGTCCAAAGTTGTTTGAGTCGGTGATGGAAATTGTGTGTGCCATGTCTCGGTTTTTATCTATTTTACTCTTAGGGCTCTCTGGAAGAACAAAACAAACTGGAAGTGCAGTCTAAAGCAAATAGTTTCAAGATACAGGCCAAGTCAAGGCAATCTATACCTACGTACTAATTTGAAATAATTTATTATACACGTAGATAGCACAAATGACGCAAACCGACAAGAAGGAAAAGCAACTCTACTTTATGAGCACACAGTGTTAGTATTTTCATCTGATTGCTCACTGCCTCTATACCTACCTACCTATACAAATACACAGTGCCTGCGTAAGCAAATAAAACTTTTAGCCAGAAAAGCCTAAAACAGTACAACAAGTGAAATAGCCAACTAAACTTGATTTCCATTGAATTCCATCACTCAGTGCTTGGAAGATCTACTCTGGTATTGTATTTAGGTGACTCATGTAGCAGAGAAAGAAATGGAGACTATATTAATACATTAGTAAATTCCCCTATCCCTTTATACGTTCCCGTCACCATTTATTATTTACCTTTTGTGAACCAGCTCATTTAGTACAGCAATCTTTCGCAAAGTTGATTGACATGTTTAGATTAATCAATTAGGAACAGGAAACTCAAACATTTCCGGACTTGCAGTAAATAAAAATAAATCCCTCAACTTTTCACGGTACTTTTGTGCCACAGCTATATATAGTATATATATACGTACAAACGCAAAGCAATGCCTTTTCTATTACACTCTAGACAATTGAAATCCTTCCAAATAACAAAACCTACAATTAAAAAACCTTTTGTACAGCACACATACTGAAAACACATACAATACGTAAAACACATGTGCTTTCTCTGCTACATACTGTATGTAATATACCTAATGAAATAGTATATAGTATTACATATCGCAGGTTCACTGTATTTTCCTATTGGCGATAAGAAAATATTTATTTACATAGAAACTCCCACTCTACACACACAAACGTCTTTTTGCAAATCACTACATACGCTATGGCTCATAGTGTGTATAATGTGTGTGTTTTTTAACTAGACGCAGACTACAGATATGCGGACACAACAGTGAACTCGCAGAGAAAGGGCATAGACCCAGAAAACATTCCCATTACTTTTCAACTAATGTCGAAGAAACACATGGTGTTTGTTTGGTGAAGGAGCGATGATAAATCTATAAGTCAGCAAAGAGATAAAATAAAAGTCACATACTGATACTGATTGTAAATCTACAACCGAATGATTTGCAATTGCAATCAGTCTCACAGCCTCTTTTCTTTCCTTTGCGTATTAGCTATGTGTTCTGTTTTTGTTGTTATTTTACTCGTACACTTAGACTTTACTCGCTAAGATGGTTCTTTGATGTAATTCTGTGAAACTAATACTAGAAGCCCTGGTGTGAATCGTTTAGACGTAATTGCAAATGCGTTCTTCGTATATCAAAGTGTTCCTTTGCTAATGCTAAATGCAATAAAATAAGTAGGTAAACCGTTTTATTTGTTGGTTAGGTCGTCTGCTAAGGTTTTAATACTCATTACAAAATGCAGTTGAAATACCAAATGACTCACCCAACCACAATGCTACGCTTTACGCTACGCATTGTTGAATGCGATATTATTATAAATGAATAGTGAATGTACACACGATGAGATTATAAAGAGCGTGTGGTTGGATGTTGGAGTTGAGGTTGTTGTTGTAGTAGAGTAATTTGCAATTGTAAACACCTCCAGTCTTAAGTGAGGTCCCTGATTAACCGATAGGACGATTCGGTCTATACCCTTCGTATGCATTCTGCCTTTCCTTCTACAGCCTGGAGTGTTGCATTGAATTCTTTCAAATTTTTATACAAGGTTCTTAAATGTCTAGACCTCTAGACATCATTTGGTTCCAAATTTATGTTTTGGTCATCTTTTAAGTTGCCGACGAGTCCAAAGTTCGAAGAATGTGATCACGAAACTTTGAAGTCGTCGGCAACTATAAAGATGGCCAAAACGTTATATTTGGATCCAAATGATGTCCAGTCTAGACATTTACAATAAATACTTCCTTGTTTTAAAATTCGGTAAAAGAATTCGGTGAAAAACACTAGGCTGTAAAAGGAAATACAGAATACATAGGACGGGTATGGGTATGGGCCAACTTGCCCCATTATTGGTGTATCAGGGACCTACCCTAATTTGAATTCAAACTTGCACTTTGAGTTTTAATTTAGTTGTACATTACACTGTGTAACAAATACACCTGTAGTAGCTACTACTTCACCAACAAACCAAAATCACCACACTACTGATACAAAATCTGGGTAGAATTAATGTACGTGTGGTGAACCCTTAAACAAGTTGCTGAAGTTACGAAACACTATGTTACACTATATACAAGTACCTAAGATAAAGTAGAATAGTTTAGTACCTATAGATAGCTAATGAAATGAATAATGGGGTGTAATCTTCCTCGGGAAGCAAAGTCTCCTTAAATTAACTTTCATTTCGACTTTACAAACAACGCAGCACCAATACTGTTAAAATTTTGTTGCTTCCAACTCCAATTTATTATACTCATGACTTTAGATGAATGTACCTGATATACTCTGACTCTTTTTGTTGGCACAAAATGTTCCGGCCTTTAGGTAACTACCTTACAGTAATTTAATGCTTAGAGAATTCCTTTCAGATTGCTGTGCAATGAGTAATGAGTAGACAACCAGAAAGGAAACTAGCCGACGAGTCTGAAAAACAAAAGCGGAGGAGATCGATTTCCATCATCAGTCTGAAGGTTACTTTCCACAGTTAATGAAGTAAAAGGCAGCTGTCGGAAGTGGTTTTCTCTTTCCGGCATTACTTTCATGGTGTACGCATGCAAGCTACACAGAATCGAGTTTCTGACATCAAAACTCTTTCATGGCTCAATCAATCTCACTATCTCTCCACTGTCATCTTCTATCTTACATCACAAGGATCACAAATCCCAATTCCACAAAAATTTCTAGCCTCCTTATATAGTCCTATACATTTTGCAGTAGCCACTATACACTGTACACACATAAATAAATAATGTACTACTTTTTCCTTTGATCCTGTGAACATGAACATGTGTCCCTCCCTGAGATTAGTGCGATGAACCAAACAAAATATAAGTAACAACCTGGAAACAATTATATGGGACAATCTCTCTAGTTAGTCCAGCACAGTTAGTTTCATGTGCATATGGCATGACCATCAAATCGAGTTATCAATTACAAAAGTACCTGTAACGGAATAAATTGAAGCCATAATTGGGTATCCGTATTAATTGCTGCAATTAGTCATGCATTAGTTTCAATTAGTAATGTAGTATTCGAATTTAGAGTGTTTGCCAACAACCATGACTTATATTCTGCTTAACGGAGTAACTCATTGTCAATTCCAGACTGAAAAAATGGAAAAATTCAGAAAAATCCCGGTAGTCTGAGTACATTGTTGTTGTAAGGCTTGAGAGTACGGGCGCCTTGTGCACTACTTATATAATAAGATGACCCTGCACGTATAACACACATATTGATGTCGTCGACAATGTCTTTGTGACCACACCTCTTTGCCATTTGCCTAAATACTACGATACAATACAGGAGTTCAAGTAAATAAGTTTTTTAAAAGCGACTTGACATTAATCGATAGTGGCAGACAGAAAAAAGAGTAGAAATCTCACTCACGTATTTTGCGAATGCGATTCTAAAATATAAGCCGCTTGATGCAATCCATTGTTCAGTTCTCAGTGTGATTTTTCTTGATAGAATTCAGAGAATCGCAACAAAAATTCACCTCAACAGCCATGCTATAATTCTAAAAGCCAGAGCTCAACAATATTATACTCTCATAGTGTATTGCCATGTTCTACGTAACATAAACTGACGTGTTTCTCTTCCTGAGCTTTTAACGGCTCCATTTTGGCATAAACATCAACCTGAGACAAGAACCTCTGTCTTTCAGTTTCAATGCTCGTACAATCGCAAACCATACTATAGCCGTATGTGAAGTTGCTGTCTATTTATCTGATTTTTACTTCCGTCTTATTTGAGAAGGTTGTAAAAGTCAAATTGTTCTTTTCTTGGCCTACAATCTTTTAACAACACCCACCGATACTACAAATACACCAAACACACAAAGATTGATAATAGTAGTCTTGTAGCTATTTAGGTGTATAAACTATGTTTAGCAGAGTAAACAGATTTCCATGCAAAAGTGCCTATTTCCTTTTTGAGAAAACTCATAAAATATGAAGACATGATGACGAATAAGAAAAAAGCATGTCTTGATATACTATACTGTATGTATGTAAGGATAACCATTTTCACTGTCGTTTTCTTTGATACTGTGCACTGAGCACACTAAACCTCGGTTTTAACAAACCCTATGGGCATGTTTACCATAATACACAATCTGCAATAGAGAATGATACCTATGTTTCCGTATTATATAATCTAATGCTCTCTCTGAGAGTTGTATTGTCCTCTATGTATATTTGTATAAGAGAAATAAAAATGTTAGTAGTTCAACGGCACTATTTGTGCTTTCATTTCAATGCACACAAGTTACATTTAGAAAACAAATAAAAAATCAGCTGAATGTTTTTCCATACTTATACCTTATGAACATTGTATACAAGTCTTTATTTTCTGAACATGTACAAGATTAAAAGCTAACGTAAAGGAATACTACTTACTTAGAGTAAAGACCGGGCTTTAAGCACTCAACATTTGCTATATACAATACAATACAGTACAGTGTGAATGCACAGAACGGAAAGACTGAATTGAATTTACAAGCTGTATGTAATTCCTCATTCCACGAATCGTTTCCACTTGCCACACTACACTAATACTTACACTACTGAAGTCGAAGCTTTCATTTATACACATACTAGTACGTTTGGGTAAAAGAAAGGCAAAAAATAAGGCAAAAAACGCATAACCCGCAAAGTCAACCAAGCGAGCTAAACAAATGCATGCGTCTAATTCCGTGTCGTGTCGTAAAAGACGCATACTAAACAGTACATAAAGCTGGCGTCAGTCAATAACGCACAATACGCAGTTTCAACAAGAATTTATAAATATTTGACTAAAAGCACATCATACTCCAAATACCCAATGCTTAATTATCAGTTAAAATAAACACACACATTTTGTTACACGTATAAAACACACACATGTCTGTCTGTGTACCAGGGAAAGTGAACAACAAACAAAACAACGATAACTATTTACAAATTTACAATCTCTGCCCTTCTTTCCGCAGACTAGTAAATCTCTAAGATATTTATACGTAAGTATTCCAGCTATTTAGGTGTATAAACTATGTTTAGCAGAGTAAACAGATTTCCATGCAAAAGTGCCTATTTCCTTTTTGAGAAAACTCATAAAATATGAAGACATGATGACGAATAAGAAAAAAGCATGTCTTGATGGACGGGGAAAGCCAAGTTAAGCTTGAAAAACGACGATGTAAAGAAAAGCAACAGCGTACTAAATCCAAGAAATCCGAAGCTAATATTTAAATTGGCAATACGTAAGAAAATAAAACAAGAAATAGCGAGTACCGTGAAATGGAATGGAATTAAATGCTGCTTTATTTGACAAGCTTCAAAGACTCGACTGTGTTATATGCATTAAAATTTGGGAGTTCCAATTCCTATTGCTCTCCGGTAGCAAACACAGAACTATAATTACTGAGAACTCGATACTTATACTGTACTGCTAAAACTATTGTGTATAAGAAATTTGCTGTTGGTTCAGCTATAGGCAATAATTCAAAATAATGCTCCGATTTGTTTTCAATGAAAAACTTTCACAGAAAAAAAATTACTGTAAGAAATGCCACGAGGAGGATGGCAATCAAAAAGTAAAAATAACACATCCAGCTCCACAGATTTCAATTTAGATTCAGTCTCGTCAAAATACAGTGAGCTGTTTGTATACAAGATTGAAATGCAAAACATGCAGAACATTTTAACTGAGAAGACTTTCGATTTTCTGTGTGACAAAATTGTATCTACTAATAATGAAGGGTTTCCATAAACAATCAGATAATACTATATTATGTTCTTTGCCCATACAAACCATTTGACAGTTTGCCAAGATCTTTTCAAAATTTGTGGGGCTTGCAGTTTTTGAAGGAATGTTTTCGATTAAATTTTCAATAATTGCTTAAGACATATGTGCCCGGAAAGACAGAACTATTCGTCTTCGTATAATATATCTTATCGTATATTATCATGAAGAAATGAGATTTAAGAGAGCAAGAGATTATATCCATCGTGGGCAAGTGGAGTTGAATGGAGAGGATCTTCACATTGTTCTGTTAGCAACAAATTAGTCACGAAAGGATATTTAAGACTGCAAGCAAAGCTTATCTTAATTGATCCCTACTGTAGAATACTATACATTCATGATTATTATCATCATTATCATTGCTAATGAAAGTTTCATTAATCATTATCATTAGGTACTGGGAAACTAATTGCATTCATGCCTTTTCACGAGCGTCCACAATCCCAGAATAATTAGCTATACAATATTATTCAACTTTCATTACATGCTGGTTGTTACAAAGTTCGCTATCTTATCAACCAACTTATTACCATACAATTACAACCACTTTGTACAATGACAGCACGCTTTAGCACACTCTGCTCATTGTGTAGTTTACTCATAATATCAAATCTCACTCCATCCATTCAATTCAACTAAATTATTATGCATTAAATATTAATTGCTACAGGCACACTATGTACTACCTCGTTGTACCACAGAGTTACTAGATGCATGTTCCTTGTATTATCATTAAATTCCCTTTTCTGTGCTAGGATTTGGGACTAGAACTCTGCCCTCATCATCTAACAAACTACAAATGACATTTATATACCTACTTACTCCTCCTACTTGCGTCTTTCAAACCAACTTTCACAAATGAGTGCAATTGTAATGTATCCTCAGTAACATTGTCCAGCATTTCATATACAGATAATAAATCTTACACATTCAGGACTGAGAAAATGCTCAATTAACTTTACAAAAAAATCTAATGTAATTGAGGATTACATTCGAATTCTTAAGAAAGCACGTTTCTGAAATGGTTAACCTATTTGTAAAAGGAAGGACCCACCCCAATGATATTACAACACACGAAGGAAACCTCCTCTAAAATTGCGATGTCAGAAAGACTAAAAATTAGCATACTTATACTATTCACTTTTTGGACAGATTATATACATAGACATAATTTACAGGAAGTGCTTTGCATCCCTGTCCCTGAAAACCCGATTGTGTCTATATATAAGTCATTTAACTCGAGTGATATGAATATGAAAGTTTGCATTTTATCTCGGAAAAGTTTGCATTACATACTATGTATTATTGCTAACAATAATATCTCCGTTTTTGCCGACTCTACTCTATCACACTACGAATCTGTAATGACACAATAGAGGTCCGTTGTGTTTGTACAGAACATATAGGGAAACTGTAAGCACAGTATAAACCTCAATAAGTAAAGGGCATAATAAAATATGCAATAAAATTTCACATTCTATTTAGTTCACTGACTGAGAAACACACAAGTGAAAGCCAAGGAGGTATACACGAAAACCGAATCCAGACTAGACAAGACCGAAGAAAACCAGACTACTGCAACCAGCCTCTAGCTCAGAAAGAATACAGGGTCTGTAACAACGAAATGATTCTTTGCTCAATAGTTGGTGTTCTCAAAGTCCTAAAAGCTCATTGGCTCATAACCATTTGCAAGACGTCTTTTTAACATTAAAAAGGATTTTAAGTCTGAACTAATGCTAAGCTTTCTATGGACTACACAAAGATATCTTTTTTAATCCAGAATTGAGTGTTATTTCTAACGTTACATATCCGAATCCGAATTGCAGTGTAACATGAATTGAGTAGCTCTACAGAAATCATGTTGCACCTACATTTATTTATTAAGGAGTACACACTACACACCCTGTACATTCATGTGAAATGTTTGTTGAGGATGACTGGTTCGGAAATACGGATACAATAAATATAAATATGTGTAGTGATGCTGCACTTGTATAAGTGTGTGTGTGTGTGTGTGTGAAGAATAAATGTGTTTTGCCATCAAAGCGGGTGTCTTGCTGCCCTACTGCCAACTCCAACTACAACCACCACCATTCAGTGCACTGTGCTCAGCAAACTTTGCATTATTACCAATACTAAAGATAAGCTGAGGCAAGTAAAACAGCTTCAGAGAAAGTTAGGCTTGGACAGCTGCTCCAGAAAGAGCTGGTTAGTTACAATAGCGTGCCATGACGCAAATCACATACATACACCTAAAACACTATATCATATTTGTATAGTACCTACATACAGTAGTAGCTACATGATGGTCCATAGAATATCCCATTTGCGATCTCTGTGCTCGTATGTACTCTCAACCTAAATATAGACGTGTATACATGTAAGTGCATTTGTGTTACGACGAGTTTTGTAAGAGCTCTATGTAAGAGAAAGTGTGCCTTGAGGAAATATGGAATGTAACTCAGTCTCAGTCGGAATTAAAGCATCGTCTTTAGAATCAGGATTCTCTTACGGACTTCTGGAGAAATCCTTTAATGTCATTGTCACTGGATAATGTAATATCGGATTATATGTAGTGTAGCTGGTGAATGAATACACTTCTACAATTCATGTTAAATGATGGTAATAATTCTAGGTGCAAATATCAGCAGAGTTCTGTCTACTTCCATTATTAAAACTCAAGTTGTGGATGAAGGCATTTTAATAAGCAACTCATAGCTGTGAGGTTTGAAATTAGAATGCTCTTATTGTCCTATTGCTATTGCACAGAATTGCTTTTACTCTTTAATGTAATACCGGACTAAGAATTTTGACGCTTTTCCCTGGAAGAGTTGGAATCGAAGAGTACAATATTCAAGAAAGGAGACCATTAAGTAGTTTAGAGATGGCGAGTTGTTGAAATAATTTACCAACAGAATCACACGTTTACATACCACAAAGCTTGCCAAGAGGAAAATATTTATAAATTCTTTGTGAGTACGTACCTACCATTAATTTTTATGATAATAATTTTCTAGTGTAGGTACACATTAAAGTTGTGCGTGACCCGCATTGATGACAGAGGTCTAAAAATAATTGAGCTATACGATTCTGTCTTTTAAGCCAGTTTCAGGGAAAATGTATCGTAATGGGGTGTTTTGCATCGAGTTGGGGTATTCATTTCACATTCTTTTTTATTCTAGCTTGCTAGTATGTGACGTTCGAGACGAATCGATACATTTAGGTTGGCGAAGTAAATACCGAGCTAAAAATCAATAGTTCTACACACGAACCATGAACTACTGTCTTTTACATTTGAAGACCAATTGACATGTAATCGTTATGAACTATATATTCAAATACCTATAGCTCTAATACTTAGAATAAATATTAGGTTTGTTACTACTTGTACAGAAATGTACAATTGTAAAGAGTCTAGTCAGTTCGTTGCACTGGGTGCTCGTAGACTCGTAGCCTTCGTATTTATGCAAATTGATTATGTAAATCTTCATTAGTCATTATGCGAGTCGTTAGGTAGGACGTGGGCTTTACTAAATAAACGTTGAGTGGATGAAGATAGTGTATTATTTGTCTGGTTGGTAAATGACGGAGAGATAGCTAAACGATGTTGACTGATGTTCCCTATAGTCAGTTATAATGAAGGGCCCGAGAAGTTTATTTGAACAGTAACCGTTTCTGGGCACTTGAATCCTCTTAGCCGGAGAATTTATTATTCAAGTCTTTAGTCGTTATCCTACTAAATCCGTTTTTGTAATTTGCTAATAAAACTGTATGGCTCGGTTAGATCAAATTACATTATCATAGATTATTTTGATTATATAAAATCGATATTGATCTTTGTTAGTTTGTGCATTCATACATTTTATACAAAACGTACAGAGGTTTTGCTCTGAATGTGACTCGTATTTGTACAAATAGAAACTTCCACATTCTTTGCATAAGTCGCATACATACGCCTACTGCACTGGAATGTGGTATGCCTATTTATATGCAAACTTTTAATACTAGTATTAATGTACAGTGCATGATGACCCTATAGGTCTAATTTAAGTTTCAAGCATCATACAATATTATGTTAGAAAGAATACAATGGTTACGAGTTGAGTTTCATGTGGTGACTGTGTGGTTTACTTCCAATTTCCACACACATAATCCTCCCAACCCGAAATGCTGCTTTGAACATAATATAACTTTTTAGCCAAAGTTTTTTGGTTTGTTACTTATATGAAGGCTTTTTAAACTGTTTTACTGTCAGATAAACCTTTGTGTGGTATTGCAAAAAGAATTTGTAACGACTATTATGTCAATGTCGTTATTAGACTGGTTGTGGTAGCTACGCAATGAACTTTGGCTCTGGATATCCATAATTACATACGTACACACTTAGGTACTTACCAAAAAACGGTTCAGCTTTCCATTTTCTATCAAGTTTGCTACTTAAAGTCTCCCTGTAGCTATATGAAAACATTATAGTCCTGCCTAGCAGCTGGATCGTTTAATTCGTCTATCCTGAGAAAGCACTTACCATCAGAACAGATGGAAAGGAGAAAGAGAGAAGGATGGAATTTATTGAACCTTTTTTCTTACTCTCGTTCTTCCATAGCATTGTCTTTCAAAGTCCATTTGCTCAAGAAGCGAAAGGATATTCCAATTCTATTGGAAACAACCCAATTTCCTTGTCTCCCATACTCCCATATATAATATATGGACTCTATACAATAGCAGCACTTGCAAGAACTACTATAGGTACTTTAGGTACCTACCCTTTAATCCTTATACATAGCCATGGCTTAGTTTTGCAATACTGACGATCAGTACAAAGAACAGAATGAAATGAATCTCTCTGTGTATATAATGGTTCGTTAGATCTTCTGGTCAAATTTTCTGCAATGATGGCTGCATAATTTTTTATATGCCATTCGAATCTACTTTTATTTTTACTTGGGCTAGTGTGAGTGAGGGAGTAATTTATAGGATGGAAAGATAAGCGTGAACTCAAAATGGATTCACTCACCTTGCAATTTCTTGAGAACAGCTACCTCCATTTTCAGCACCTGTTTCGGCTGTTTGGCCGATTCCACTTTCAGAGCAACTTGCTCCTTCGTGACCAAGTCCACGCCTTCGTAAATCTCTCCAAATCCCCCACCTCCGATTTTCTTCACCTGTGACGAGCAAATCAAATACATCAATCAATACTCAATCTTCAATTACACAATCATAGAGTTTACACTTTTTTCCATTCTCCTCATGGAATTTGAATTTGGAGTTCGGTGATTCTTATTTTTAGTGCATTAAAAGGCTGCTAAACAAAAAATTTAACCATACAAAATTCCTATTTAAACGTTTATTGTAGGTAATGCTACTACAGTTTCTCTATCACATAATTGTAAATAGTATAGTATCATACCATTTTAAATAATAATAGTATAATACACGATAATATTTTTGTACTTTGGAAACAACGTTTGCAGAGCACTATTATTTGTTTAAATAACAGTTTGCGTCAATCAGTACCTAAGTAGAGTACTAAGTTGGTAAGAGGCATACGCAATAACAGAATACACAATAACTCGTTTACTAATGTATTTATTTACTTTAGTCCAATTTCCTGGTAATAGAAACAGAACACCCGCTAACCGAAATAAGTCTCTTATTTTATTGCTGAAGTTGAAAGCTAAGTTAGAGCTTTTATGGCTTATTATGCACATTTTCCACGAGTTACACAAAAACGCTCATTTTCTTCCTACATTCTATGCGCTGAATTCGTTTAAACAACCTCAAGTCAGGAATCATGAACTAGTAAGCGTAATGCATAATTAAATTTAAGTGTTTTGCCATCTTCATTCACTAAAAAATTGTGGAGCTGTATATACCACCAAAATGAAATTATTTTTACGTAGGACAACGGAATGTCATCTTAATCTAATTGTCTTCCACGTCTTGTACATCGTCATTATTAGACATCCTATTAGCCAGTAGCTAAAGGTACCTACCTAGTACTTTACAATGTAGTCTTCCTAGTCATAATATTATTACTGTATGTGAATATTACTTCCGCCCACTCTTAAATGGGTACTATGACATGATCATGGCATATTCTATGGCGTACCACGCCTGTCTGGTTTCTACAATATCCACAAGTGCAAGTGTCATAAAACATCCGAAACTGCTGCACAAAGGGCGTAGGCATAATTTTTTAGTAGCCAGGTATGCTACATAATAGATTAATTCATTTTACCATCCCTGTTTTCTACACAAATATGACTTTATACACACAATAAAGTATTTTCCTTTAGTAACCCGAATTATCAGCATTACTTGCATGCTACAACTGTCACAAACTCGCAAGGGTTGCTTTGCTGCATAGAAGTAATGTGTATTAGCGATCGACATTTACAATTTCCTCTGTATCTAGAGAGTAATGTAAGTCTATAGACTATGATTTTCTTAAAGGAGTTCCGTATGGCTGTGTTAGAACTGGAAAGGTATGTAGTATGAAGTATATAAACCACATTATTGCATTTGATAAGACATTGACTAATGAAACACGAAGAAGACTATAGGTGCCGGTACTAAGACGGTGATTTAATCAAAAACCAAAGCATGGGTAAACTTATTAAATTAGTTTTGCAGCAGGACTCTGTGTTGAAAATGAAGTTTTAAGCCAGGCGTGACTTTTCGGTGCTTTTCGAAAAGCCATTAAAACTGTTTGAAATAATGAACATAGGTAGATACTTAGTAGCGAGGAATGAATAAAGACATGTCATCAAGGGAATCAGCACAAAGCTGCCTAATGAAAACTACGGGTATGAAAGTCTCCTGTACATAATACGGTAATGAAAGAAGACTACGTCTTTTCCCCAACTTGACATTTACAATTTTAGTATATGTACCATACGAAAATGCTCGAGTTGCTCAATACCATGGCCATGGATGGATGTAACAAGCAGAGCTTAGTCTTTTTTTCTGAGAACACTATTCTGCTTTTAGTTGCTGTGCCACACACTACAAAGCTGTCTTTTGCTTCACCTTTTTAAAAAGCCCTACTTCAAGCCCTAGTAGAGTAGTGCTACTTCAAGATTTGCTTTAGTATTCACGTAGCGTAAACATTTATAGGTAACTAGTATTACCATAGGGGATATTTATATTTTATACATTCACTTTACCATTACACACTGCTATAGTAAATAAGAAAAATGCTAGAGCATTTATATTGATATAAACACAAAAATATTATTATGTCGTCTCGGATTTGTAAGTCTATTGATCTTCTGAAAGGCTTTTTGCTGTGTACTACAAGTTACTTTGTTACTCCTACACACGTCCATTTACAAAATCAACTTCGATTTGTCCGCTTTTAACAGATATTTCATGCTGTTATACAGATAGAAGCATGTACCTATACGTATACGAGAAAGCGCATCCCACACTCTTGTAAGTCGCGTTTCCTTTTTGCCACAATAACACAATCAGACTCTCACGGCCAATAAATTTGATCGAAAGGGCAGGCTTTCTGAAAGAAAAAAAATGGAAGATGGGGAAAAACACAGCAATTTTGTGGTTCAGTAGCTAATTCCATGCTCCATTTATAAACGGAAACAGGAGGAGGAATGCAAGTGTAGATGGAAATTAAACACCGAAAAAAGTAAAATCCTGAAAAGCAGATTTCATCGTCTGCAACTAAGGAAATAGGTGAAGACGTTAGTTCCTTAAGAATATAATTGGACTGTGGAAGAGCCAGCAAGTGTATAGTAGCTACTAGATTATTTTTGGCGTTTCGTCATAATTTTGCAAGAACAGTATGAAGATGTACACATGGAGTCAATGCAGTTTTGAAAAGTATCAAGTGTTGGAAATTAGGAGGAAATAATTAGAGCGCTTAGTACATATCTACACGCTCTATGACTAGAAGGCTTTCATCATACATACAAGATACCACAACTATGCAGAATAAATGATAGTGACATACATACACTAGAAAAACTCGAGGGAACACAAACACACTAATGATTTTTATGTAAGACTTTTAGTGTCTCATAATTTTGTGTATGTTTATCTTAGGTAAGTTATGTTATGACTTACGACTATGACGTTATGAGTACAGTACAATCTAAACATTTCAACATCTATATTTACATTTGACTTTTGCAAGGAATATTTGTGTATTTGTGTATAGAGCTATTATGTATTTGTACATCGAGTGTTATCCTGAATATTGCACACAGACACAAAAGAAAGACACTGCAATGCAAAAGAAAAAAAGACTATGCAGAATATTTGTATAAGAACTAGTGTAGTGCTAGTAGGAATTAGAGCGACAATAGTTGAAGTGATGCTGCAAACAGATACAGACAGCACCTTTCTTTCAATGCCGTTTGTTCACATTAGTTGTTTGGGTTTTCACTTTTAAAGGCAAAGGCCTTGTATTATTGTAGTGACATAAAGTATGTCGTATCTTTTTAAAACATTATTCTCCACATAGTCTTATACAGCTTGAAGAGTGTTCGTTCTTGTAGAATATATCTGTGTCGTGATGCGGTGGTGGTGGTGGAAGAAAGTTGAGAAGCACTTGGCTTTAGTGTCTCTTGCTTTGGGTCACTATTTCTATACGTTTGTTGGCACCAGCACCACACCATTCTTCTTTCAGGATGAACACACGTCTTTTTTGCCTACTGTAGAGTTTTGAACATAAAACCAAGTCAAATCGATACTACTACTATTACTAAGACTTTGCTCTTTCACTTTGAAATACTACGTTCATCTTAACATAATACTACTGTAAAATACACCGTAGTAAAAAATGTACCTATAAATATACAATTCTTATGTACAATTATAGTGCATGCTGTTTTATACTAAATGTACTTATCCTATCCTATCCTATGTGGTACAAGCTTATACACACACACATACACACTTGCACACAAAAACTAGCATCCTTAATTCTCATATGGATGTTAGAGATAGATGGATGTACATCAAACAATATTTATAAGTGCAATGCACAGCTATGTGTGTAGTGTACTACATGAAGGATGAAAGAAAATGCAGCAAGCAAAGGAAATAGAGATACACTGTGTATGTTATGTGTATAACGTGTATGAAGTAACTGAAACTAAGCCAAATGATTTTTTGTCCCTGAATGTCGTTTTCGTAGTCGTGTAGAATGATATTCTACAATGTTCTACTTGCATGGAAGCAATGGTGGTGATGGTGGTGGTGGTAAGAGCAAGTCTAAAGCCTTGTCTTGATCTTTTCCAGCGTTTCCATCCTTGCTGTTTTTGACTGCCAACATATATATACACTAGCCTTTACTAGTAATACACTTGCTAAACTACATAGAAACGACTGTTTTACTCTACTTAACTACTCTCTTTGCCTTGACTTCACTGTGCTATTAGTGTCTCCTATATATTGTTCATGAGAACAATTCTTCCAGTAGTATTTAGTATTTATACTCTATGTGCAATCGCCTTTCATCCTTTCTTCCTGTCTGTGCGCTTGTTGTTGATAGCTTTAAGCTATATATTAGTATTGTAGTGCTGTTTGTGAAAGTTTACTAAATGTGTATAGGAATAGTATGGAGATAATATTGAAATGGTAGGGAAAGAGAAGAACAGTTTGTAAGAAGTCAAGTCAAATCCATGTAGCACAGATATTAGTGATATGACATGAATGCTTATCACGTTCAATGCTAAGCACAAAGCACAGTCTTCTTGACTTGACTGGATGTGCAGCTCTGACAAAAGGAAGGAGTCTTCCTGATTGTCTGTTCAACATGCAAATGTGTTTAAAAAGCGTATGCTGGAATAATTTACAAGATAGGTATTGAAAAATGATGAGGCTGAATGGAAGTCTACAGCATGGAAATCGAGTAATTTTTCTTGGCTGTATTGTACAGACATTAACAATGTATACGAAATGATATAATTTGAGTGTAGCGAATCAGATGATTGAAAATGGATTTGCGAATTTGATTTGCAAAATGTTGTTAGAAGGATTTGGCGAGTTTCATGCCTTCGGCCTATATGTAATCATTTATGGATGCATTTATTCAACCTAGTCCACTGACAGGATTTTCATTCACAGACATCTTAGTACTTTTTCTCTGATAGCATTTATTACAAAAAAGAAGACACATTGGGTACAAAGCGAGAATTTTCTACATACGAATTTGATGTCGAGTCAACAACAGAACTTCAAGAGAGCTGCTACCACACAAATAAATCAACAGACATCACATATCACTCTGAACGAATCTGGCTGTATTTTGAAGAAGTACCATTGAGGAAAATGGAATAAAATGCCAAGAATGCAACATAATGTACAAAACATGTCTCTTCTCTTCAACTAGTAGCTTCGCAAATTCAAAGGCGTAAATTATTCCTTCAAAAATACAACTAGGTAGACAAAACATGGGATGGGATGGCTACAAATCAAATTTTCTGCATACGAACCAAGAACCAGGCGAGGTTTTAACAAAATATATCGAGATATATACTACAGATAGAATAATATGCTTTCATTTCATATATTACTATGATATACTACATACAAAGCCGTATTTAGGATTCCATTTCGGGAGGGGCAAAATACCAACATGACGCACAATAGTGATTGGTATCGGGCGTAGCACAAACAATTTGAGCTATTTTAAGCCGAAATCCATCTAAAATGCATCAAATTCGCGCGTACCGCGAAAACTTTTGTGATTTTTTGGACTTTTTTGGCAAAATTTTTCCAGTTTCTGAGAAGACAATTGCCCCCTTTGCCCCCTCTTAAATACAGCCTTGAAGTAAAACTAATGATCAGAATAAAAACTATGTTCTATACTATACATACATAGTATACATGCATGTTCCTTCATGTATAATGACGATGGTAGTGTATCATCATGCCTGAACCAAGGCTTAGGTATGGAAATATTTTCTCCGAATTTACCATTTAGAATGGTGATGTAAAAATGCGAATATCACATCACATGGGGAATACGAAATGGTAATGGTTCACAATATCTGCGCATCCTTCCTTTACTTGTAAAACGAAATCCCATCATCCGAAACATCCCTACCTATATACACACATATACATACAGATGCCTACATATACACAACACAGTAGATCTGTACATTGGATTTGTGCATTGAATTTTTTTAGTTTGATCCATACATAGCTACAACTAGGCTACAACTAGGTATGCTTGATTTTTAACCTGCGTGGGTTCTACAGAGTATCTTGGCCATAAAAAGAAAGAAACATGACTGCACTCAGAATGCACACATTGAGTTAAATCTTGTTCAGGAATGAATGAGAGTGAAAAATTCAGGAAAAGCAAATAGCAGTAGGTGGAAAATCGAATTTCCTTTCATTTTTCAAGTCAAAGCTACCATTACCAAACAAAATGAAAAAGAAGATCTATCGACTTCACTTGCGTCGAATTATGCGTTATGATAGAACACAAAAATCGAAGCTGCTGTACAATGTACTCTAAAGAATTTCTATGTGTATAAAAATATCTAGGTAGTAGGTCTGTTACGAAAGGATCTCTATGAACCTAGCTAAAAAGTAGGTGTTGTCACATCTGCAGCCACCATGTACCATACATACCACCAATTCAATTTGCATCGTACCTACTTATGTATTATACAATGTACATACTGTTTGTTATCTGTGTTATTATAATTTAGTATCTAGGATCTGCAATGTAAACACAAAGTGTATGACTTCAGCTAACTATGTCTCTAAACTACCTACATACACACATAAATGTAAACTTTGCACAGGATGTTCTCACCGATGGCACTACATACTCTGGTGTATGGAAACTTGGAATGTAAACAGGATAACAACCACTTTAGAGTTAACTATGCTTTAATGGGACTCCATGACGTGCACGATGATACCATAAAATAGGCATTAGCCAATCCCCGTAGGATTAAACTCAAATATAACTTGTCCAGTTTAGCACAAAGTGATTTTACAAACCACAATGCATATGGTCTCTGTACCTCACTCAGCATTGCACTTTGTAATGTACAGGAATTAATTCAATTTCACAAACTTCTGCATGACAGAATTGTAAATAAAGAGAAAACAATGTTGTTTCAACTCAAGAATATCCTACCTAAGTAAACACAATAACTAATGCTACTAGTAGGTACTAGTTACCTGAACCTGATGCCCTGTATGCAACACTAAGGTGAATTACATTAAACAAACATGCACAAAGTTGTAAGGGTACCTTTACTACTTTACCTACCCACGAGATAACCTATACATGCCGCAAAGTCCACAAGCACAATCCACCATCTTCGCCAAAGGACAGCAAATGGCTATTTCCCAAGGGACAAAATAGGGATACCAATGTATAGGTAAATCTAAGGTAAATCTACATTTTTCATACCTAGACCTATAATGCTAGTAAATAATGCTATGGGTAGTAGACCTATTATGATTGTAATTCTCAAAGTGAAAATGTTGTTTTTTACTTAGGTACAAAGTTGGTTGTGTTAGTAAGTAAGCTAATAAATTGATATAGGACATGTTTTATTAAATTACACACCTACACACCTACCTACGTAATAGGATTCGTTATTCGAGCCGTCGTCGCCGAAAGAAGTTCTATTTACCAGTCAAAGAAAAACTTTGAGCTTTGGGAGGAAGAACATTGATGACAAAGGTGGAAGATAACGCTGGTTGAGTTGATACGGAGAAGAAAAACAAACAAAAAAGCGTTGACTTTGAGTATAACACAAAGTTTTGACACTTGATGATGTAGTAACTAGAGAGGAAGAATTACTTTCTCTTTTATTACATCAACAACACACAGCAACGACCAAAACACGTAGGTGGCTACATCCTCTTTAGACAAAGACCACATCATTTCATAAAAACTTGCTCCAGACACTCGCACTCATTCATTCTTTGTTGTACAAACACTTTCAGTCCATCCAGATGCCATACACCAACACGAGTTACTATAAATATACACTTTAAAGCTTGCCTGCGTTGAAGCTGATTTTGAAAGGGATTAGCAGATGAATAGATTCGTTAAGAGCAAGAATTACAACCCTTTGTCTTATTATGTTTCCTCATTCCTTTGATGCCACATTTTGTTTGTGCTTTCAATGTACATTCAATGCATAAACATATTATTATATACACAAATTCTATTTTGTGTATATAATATTTATTATGCTAAGCAAATGACACATGATATTTATACATGTGTTAACTCGTTTTAAAGAGCATTTAAAGTGTTTTCACTGTAGTCTCAAACCGGAATACATTGTCATTAAAGTAGTGTACATGTTATTTTATAGGATTATAAATCATCTTAATTCTCTTAGAAAACAAGACTAAAAGTCACTAAAACAGCAGAAAATGATTTACATAACTAACAAAGCTAAGCTTTAATGTGTGTTTACGTAGTTTTATCTTTAGTTTTACCAGTAATAAAATCAAACCTTTTTACTATGAGTTTTTTCCACATAAATTATTCTTTTAAGATTGACACCACTAAAATGCACGGGCAGTAGCAGCAGATGTTCCATTCTTTAAAAGTTTAATTTCTTAGGTTTAAATGAAATTCGAATGAGAGTACTGACAGTACTGAGTTACAGCTAACGTTTTAATCAGTCTCATTTTAATTTCTCAACGATTATAGTATGCAGATGAATCGCTATCATTCAGCATTTTAATTAGTTTCGATCAGACAGAAAAAATCATCCCGATTAGTTTTTGACAATTTGTTCAAGCCACACGAGTTCCTCCCTTCTAATCTTTCATCTGGGAGAGGGGAGGGAGGAAGGAAGAAATGAGGAAATAAATCATAGGAAAGCAGAAGGCTTGCATTTATGTTTATTTATTCTTTGAATTGCACTTTCAATTATTTAGTTTCCTATATATTTACATTATATATTCACTAAACTGCTCTATATATTCTACATAAACTTGTCTTTGTTTTTCTGCAAAGAATAAATCTAGCTGAAAAAATTAACCAATGTTGCGGAATCTGAGAAACCAATATAAATGGTTAGGAAAGTATCTGAAGGATCTGGAAGCATGTTGTACATTATGTATTACATACATTGTCATTGCACCATTGCAAGTGCTGTGGAAAAAATGAAAAATTGTAGCCAAAAGCAAGACAGCACCTTAACTATGAGAAATGAAACTGCACAGAAGCGTCTAGTAGTATTCGGTTGTATGTACGCTGCTAGTATGAATGAGTATAAGAAGAGTTGCAACTTGAAAGTACTACATCAGCCAGACAGGCTATTCATTCAGCAACTTACTCATTTCTGAGAAAAACTGCTTTCTTTCATTTTATCTTTCCGTTGCCTTCTTCCTGCAAGAAATATTACGAAAGTCGAAGAGAAAGAGCTCAACGAAAGTGTTCGTACTTTAGTTGGCTTCCTGTTCCACACTCCTACATACGAAAAACAGTTGGTCGTTCGTATATAAAACTTTTGTTTCTATCTTTCTAGGTATTAAAATGTTCATCTGCTCACACACTATGATGTCTCTCCAAACTACTAACTACGAAATGTCAACTGCTGCGAATCCTGTACTTATATAGACATTACGACGTTTCTGAATTAGAACATTCTAGAAAATCTTTAGATTGCAAGGAAGACAGTACTTCCTGTCTAATAGCTACACATACGTATTACTTTACTAAAACTCTAGAAATACATAGAAGAAGTGCTAATACTGAAATAAACTTTCTCTTTACTTAAGGCTTCCTTTCCTGTATGTATGAAACAATAATTTCCTAATTTGTAATTCAATTCGTGTGGTTAATAGAATTTGAGTTGTTAATTAAAAGCAGTCTTTGGAGCGATGATGATGAAACGAGATGTGACTGCCATTTATTTTGCAAGCATATAGTCAAGCGATAAAGCAACTAACTAAACCAGACAGACATACAACGTTTTTTCATCCAGTTTATCATTATCCTACTGGAGACTACTTTCTTTGCGTCAACGCAACTGCAAATGTATATGTAGCAACCCTGCAATTTCTAACATTACTTTCTCTACGGATGACTTGACTTTGACTGTTGGTTAGTTTATGTCGTAAGTGCAGTTTGCAACAAAACTTTTGAAAGGTTACTTGAAATATTAACTGTGTGAGTAATAAATATATTATGTAAGTATTACTCATATTATATTGTGTATAGTGAAATCCTTTGTTAAGGTACTACCTAACTTTATTTCATGCACATACCTTAGAACGATTCATTTTATTGCTCTTTGCATTTTGCTTGCGCAGAAAACTATTGCATACATGCACAGCATTACTAATACATGTGCAAAATGCTTCACAAGTTTCACACAGTAAGAAACACATTTATAATGTGCTGTTTTATCATCAGCCTACAATAATTACACAATATTATGAGTATAATCTTATGGTTGTACTCAGACTGTGACTGTGATACACAATAACACAGCATTCGGTGCAATAAGGGACTTAGAAATGTGTTTAAAATTTCTAATTCATCTCACGCCTTAACTGTAGCCTGCTGGTCGAATAATTATCGCATAAAATCTGAACCCAAGAATTATTTCCGTATAGTGGCTGTACATTTTAGTGACTTACGTATGTTTATTGTGTTGCCACGTCTGCGCTTCTAAAGGACCTAATTCAAATGCACATCAAGTACACGTCTGTATTCTATACGTGAAAGTGTAGAGGTATCGTTAGCAGTTCACTAATCACAGTTCTTTGCGTGCATTCTGCAGCTAAATGCTATAGTGGTTTAAAAGTTTACAAGTAAAAGTAAACGAAGTAGTATACGTTACGTAGGGAAATAGTAAGAGTAGGATTAAAATTCCCATGTGAATGGAACGTAAAGACAGAGTTGCCAAAATCTCTTGGTCGTGTTCATTCAATAGCTATTTCAAAGAAGTATGTCGTAGACTGCAAAAAGTCTAGAGACTGTGGCGGACTATCTGCACCGTTCTTCCTAGTTTCTAGCGTTTTGATAGCTTTGTATGTTGTAATTATATGTATCTAGTAACTCAGACTGACGCCATGTTTTTAACGAACGACGAATGAAAACTGACAATGAATGGCAATCTGTGAGACTCAAACGATTATCACATACTAAAGGCTTGAATGAAAAAATCAAAGCAAGAAGATGAAACAGATTGTGCCTTTTTAGTTTCAACAGTGCATAAAGTACAGTAGATTGTATTAGATACATATAGAGTACCTTCAACAACTTGCAAATACCGTCAACGTTATGTAGATTGCGTAGTTTATTCCTATTATTATTCACTGAAAGAATTTATTTCACAATCATCAAAAGATATTTCACCAGAAATGAACTTCGTTATGAAAACTTTCAACTTGTTTTTAAACATAGTAGAGCATTGAGAACTGAACCGTCGTAAACCGGATATAGAAAAACCTCTATTTTTATCTATCATTTACTGTCATTAGATCCTGCGTGCTTTTCTTGAAATTGTAAAAATTTGAGTTTTTCTTCATAATTTTACCCTTAATTTGATAATTACGGTGAAAGTCTTTAATTTCTGAGGTCGTGTGGTACTAATAGCACCTGTGTGTACCTACGAATCCATACCTATGTATCCATTGAACAAGCTAACATAATATTTTAATGTATACCTATAGCTTAAATATTCAATGACCAAGTTCAAACATCAAAGCGTTCGTGACACATCGTAACTGACAGAAGACAGACAGACGGACACAAACACCATTTCCATAGAACATCTAACGATGTTCAATAATGAAAGCTAATTTTGTATACCTACCTGTATAAATGAACTAGAATATAATAAATCTCCTTTTAAATCAGAGTTACATTAACTCTTATTACCTACTATCAAAAATTACATACCTAGAATACCTACCTAATGTATAATAATTACAACGAATTCCGAATGTTTAGTGAACAAAAGTTAGTCTGAGTCTGAGTCTGAGTCACAAACAGCAATCGATTACGGGCAATATTGTGATGCATAGAGACTTTATCTAGTTGTACAGTAAAGGGCAAGCGAAATAAATTATGTGAACTCACTGAGCTGCACTGAAAAGTCCCAAGGCAATAGAATAATGGGAAATCTCTGCCATCAGTACCTACTTAATTTATATTAGTGGCAAAGTGGCAATATCTACTAGCATAGCCTTCAGCTTCTAAAATCACATGTATTCAGTCCACATACTTTTAACTTAAAAGTTATTCGTTTTCTGTTTAGTAATGTCAAAGTGTCAGCTCAGTTCATGAGACAATAATTACTGTTGTAGCTACATAGTAGGTATGTATTGCATCTACAGTACAGTGAATCGGGTGAAACCAATTTAAGTTGAGTAGGTACACAATGCAAGTACGATCTCTGAGACACTAACACTAAATACTACTACTACAAACTTGGACTATTTATGTTTGAATAGATTGAAGTTTACAAACTGAATTAAGATACGATCCCCTGATCGTGTTTTAGATTCATTCTACATTGTATGTGTACACTCCAGTCTTGCCACTGACTTACTTACGATTAGCTAAACAATAAATAGCCAATTACTTAAACTTAGCAAAATATTTATTTGTAAGATGTACCTACACTATAATACGTACAACTTGTTTTTCTGTAAGTTGTCAACTAGAAGTTTCGACATTACTCAATGACTATGTAAATGTGCCAGTATTCTTCAGTAGGATTGAGCATTCATTGCGCAAACATAGGAACGACCTTGCTAAGAATCAAAACAACTAAATTAAATTGATATTTTATACACTATATATTTAGTATACATTTAAAATTCCGTCACCTTCACCTTTTAAACTTGCATAGTGCAGTTAAAGCTCTTTTTAATGCTTAAAGACTCGTGAAATGTATGCCAAGTACATACGTAAATATTCTATTCCCTATACGACACTCTTTCAACATACATAGAAAATATACCTCTACACATATACAGTAATGTAATTTTGTTGATTCAACAGAAATAAAGGTCTTTCGCCTGTAACTATTATGTAGTTAGAAAGTGCAATATAACAAATAACTACTATTGGGAAACTTATTATTAACTCAAACAACTAAATTTCAAACATTTTGTTTGAATGTTAGTACAACATATATATATACGGATACTTTTAGCCGTGTTTTAATTCTTTGCACGCTCCTTCTACTTCTATACCTTAGAATACAGGAAAAGTTTCTGTGTGTGCTGACAATAGTACTAACGATCGGGCGTTTGGTTACAAATTCAATTGATTTTTGTTTCCCCCTCTTTGCTTTCTCCTATACTTCTACCATTGTCATTTTGCCATCGGATCGATTTATGTACAGCTTGATTCAAAATTTCTATCTAATTTGTTCCTTAAATATGGCGATTATTGCACTGTACTTTCCTACTAAATGGGATAGCCCTATCTTGATTTACTTTTAGAGTGCTTTTCTCCATTCTACATGTACATGAGAATGAAATGAGAGTACGGGAATACCTACAGTGAAAGCAATGAACTGATGAAACCCGCTTTTTTAGTATTACCGATACTCTTTGGAGTTTGATTTGTGATTTACAATATTTCCTTCATGTCTAATGTGTGTAATATATTTTTACTATACAGTAAATGTATAGTAAGTGCTTTAACATTATTATTAATGTTTTTTATATTACTTATTGCGCAGTTGACTTGAGAGAGAATTCTTTTTGAAGAGTATCCGATTACACAGGAAGCAAAAGTAAATGAGAGAAAAAGATACTCACCACTTTCCATCTTTCTTTGACGATGTGGCCGGGTTGTAAGAGATCCTCACTTGTCATTGTGATGTGATGAAAGCGGTTGTCGTTATTATTATTAACGTCGGTGACTACACTTTTGCTATCATCCCCTCCACGATCATGATGTTGCTTCGCTTCTTGGATCCCTTTCCTGTGAACGGTAAATTAAATATCACACAACATTAACTTTGATGACATTTTACACAACTTATACATACTATAAACAGACTACCAACTATAGAATCTATCAACTCCGTTAAACGAACCACGCTATCAACTTATTCATGAAATATTACGCAAACTGCACAAACTTCACATTTTACAAGGACACACAGAATCACACAATCCATTGCATTGTGTTAATTCCTACTACTAGTAAAAGGAAAGCATTCCCATGACATTTAAGGCAAAATCATTGGACAAACTGGTTTTATTATTTTCTAACAACTTTTGATACAGCTTAAAAACTCTAAATACACCTACAGGTTACCGGTTTGTAATTCAATTGTTACTGAATTGAATATTAGTTATGGCAGGCAATCTAAACACCTTGATTTGTGTACATAGTACCTAAGTGCCTAAGTAGGTATTAGAGGTGGGTACGAACAGATTTTTTGAGGCTCGGCTCGAAAAACTCGGCATAATAAGGAAAAAATCCTTTAACCTAAACTTTAACTTAAACTGGACTAAAATATGTGTATGTATTTATTTAATGGATATTTTCATGTTGTAACTCAATTTTACGTACAAGAGCTCTTGACGATTTGGTCCACGTCGATTTCTTGACAAGAGTGAAAATAATTTTGACATTCTCTTTGGTTTGTGTGGACTACGAGGGAAATCTAGCAAGTGCACGCCTATTTACTCAAGTGGAGAAAAGAAAAGAGGAGTCACACAGGACAAACACCGTAGCTCGAGTTCAAATTGACAAATACTGTACAAAGTCTGACTTTGCTATGGAATACACGCGCTCTACGTCCTATTACACCACTCTACACTACTCCTACTACAATAGTTGTCCAACTCTTATACAACAACTACAAAACTGCCTCTCAAGTATACAGCACTGCTACTTATATCGCACTGGATACTTGTATAATAGTTATCGATCTGTTTTCTACTACGTGGAAAGACAAGACAGAAAACTTAACTGCCGGGGACTGAACGCTTTAACCGAAACCGTGATGTTACAGCAAAGCTGAGCGTAAATTGCGGTATGTTATGCACATAGAGACTTCAGAGTGGTATTTATATGGTGGTGGTATTCCTCTACTGTGTAGTACTTCCTTTTATACGTAACACTACATACTTTATATACAACTGAATGTGTTTTACATGTATTTGGTGTATGTATGTAGATATGTACATGGTTGTTGGAGCCGTAGGTATATTTTATATCTTATTGCGTGCAGAACACTATTTGTTTCAGTGTGTCTGCTTTCACCAGCATACCAGCAGACAAAGACAAGCAACCGCATACATATACAATTTAAATAAATATAAGTTTGACTAAAAAGACGGGTTCGGTTTGCAGTAGTCAAACAGACAGTGCAGTGGAGGACGAGACCAACCAAGTCGACGAAGTGGTCTCAAGTTCCAGCCCACAGCCCAGTCCTCTGCAGTTGCTTTTACTGACATTAACTTGAGCACAGGGTCGAATAAATATAATCAGAGGACAAATGAACATGGCTTGTGTAACATTTCTATTTGTACAGCACAATAGCCATTTTACATTTAAAATACGTCCATAAACCAAGACTTTAGTAGGGTAAGTGGAGACTTGGAGAGGAGAGCAAGAAATGGACGTGTTTAAACACAAATGTACTTGAAATCTTCAAGCTGACAAAAACAGTTCTGTTCTGCAGAAGACTCTGTTTAGTTGCTCAATAATTTAACAGTTGAGTGCTAAAGACTAAAGTATGTAAGTACCTACTACTATGTGCATACAGAATAGTAGAAACAATGGGCCACAGCAAAACTAATTGCATAATGTTAGTAAATGGATTAAATAAGCGTTTTTCCTTTTGTTGCTTGTTCAGGTAGGTAAGAAAGGGAAAGGGCTCTTAAGGAATAAATGCAAGTGGTGCACTTTCTTTTGACATATTTTGAGGAAAGATTGTTTCCATTATTTTTACAAACCGCTTTAGTATTTGGAAAATATATTGTACCTACCTAAACAGATGCTATGCATGCAATGCACTAGTTGTATGTGTGTAATGTGCCTACATAATACATAATGGCTGTAATAAATAAACTACATCACAGATTTCGTTTTTTAGTCTTTATACCTACCATAAAATACTTGGATAAGAAAATTGTGGATTCCTTAATCTTTCTTATGGTAGCTAGAGCTACTCTGGTAAAAATTGTCAATTTGAATGAATAAAGAATTCATCTTTTCTCCGAAATTTGGTATGTGTGTGTAATGTAGGCACATAATGTTTGTACAGTGCACAAGGAAGGAACAAATGATGTGCGGCACGATAAAGGGAGGTAACGCGTTAGCGGAAAGTATGTAGTTAAATATCCAATCTCATATTATATTGAGCAATTGAAAAGAAACATGGAAGGAACTACTTCAACGGCTCTATTATAAACAAGCAAGGCTACTAGAACAGCTTTGTATTGATCGAGCCAAGAAAATATTACAACAACCGTATACCCAGCAATGGCTGGCAATGTACTTTACTTCCCCATTATTATGCAACCTTATTTACACACACTTTTCAAGTTTATGTGTAGCCATATTATTTTATAGTACTAGGGGGTCTGGGTCTTGAAGATTATAATGTTCCAGCAACTTAAATCTACACAAGATATGTACCTATAATACCTATTCTGCAAGTCTGTGTTTTATTTGCTTATCAATTTGATATTTTCAATAGATAATATGCATACGACATGGCATACCTATGTGTACCTTTAGTTTTAACAGTCAAGGTATGCAATGTCAAAAAGCAAAAAGGGAAACATGTGTTGCTGTGCACAGTATTTAATTATTTAAAGAAACAATCTGACTAAGTCAACAACAGAAAGGTATCTGATTTTCTAGTAGATGGGAATTGTAATGTAATCTTGTCATACTCGTGCATTTCTACATAATATAGTCAACCAAGAAGAAAGCGGAAAAAATGATACTTGAAAAAATGCCTCTTTGATTCATTAACGAGTGTATAGTTACGCTAAGGAGTTAGAATGGTCATGGTGAATTACGAATTTACTACGGTGTAAACCACGACTGTGTTATGCTTCGAAAATTTCCTTCCTCTTTCTTTGCAATGTTGAATGCAACGTGTATCCGTAGTCTCAAGCGATTATTTTTGCAAAATACTAACTGTAATGAATTCAGTAGGCACATAAATACATAGCTCAATCTCACGTTGCATTGCGTTGCTAGATAAAAGGTATGTGTTGTGTACCTATACGTACATAGAATAGAAAGGAAGTGGTGACGCATGACCAGAGTATACTTTACAATTGACAATCAGAATGAATGGCGAGAATGGAATGTGTGTAATAAAACCCGGAGTGAAATACGTCTGAACTGTCTTGATATGTCACATTTTATTTTTCGCGTATGTAGCCATGAAATGTAATCTAAGATAAGATGAGCATCTCTAGGAATAATTCATGTATGAAACTATGAAAGTAAATGTGAACTGCATACCTTAGAAATTATACTAAGACATTCATCACATGGATTGCTTGCTCCATTTTCAATTAACTATACTACATGGGAATTAGTAAAGAAAAGGAATTGAGTAACTGGAGAGAGAAATTACGAAATATTTCCACTGCTTGATCAAAAATTAAGTGCGGTGTGACTGGAGACGTGACTTGCATGGTAAACAAGACACAAACTCCAAGTAAAAAATCAGGACTCTCCCACTCGATCCTAAAATCCTAATGGCTGTGTTTGTGTAAGATTATATATTCAAGTGTACACAAACTGTGCAAAGTCAGCAAAAGGCAGAGCAAGGAAGTGGAAGAAATGTAAATTGTAATCAGAAGATTTAGAGACTAGCAGCTTAATTTAATTTAAATGCTAACCTTGCGACTCGTTCTTGACTACCTTTGCTACTTAAAACATTACTCTCCCTTTGTCCTACTGTTCTTTATGCATCTTTAGTCTCCAGTTACAATTTCTCCATTAAAACCAACTCTATTTATATCTAGCGACCAATAAGACCATAAAAACACTTTCATGTATTCTACAGAGTCCAACTAACGATGCCGTGGCATATTATATGACTTTACGTAATTAACATACAGTACTAAGTAGGTATATTATATAGATATTTATGAATAGCGAATGTGAATTTCAATGGAGAATTTCTTTTTTTTGGACGATAAATACAAATGCAAGGTGTTTGTGACATTAAACTTTACTTTGCAAAACAAAAGGTTATTATTATTATACGTAAACAATATACAGTATCAACTCGCAGCTGTAGCAAATGGAAATTGAACTGAATTGGAATTTCTTAAGGGTTTCATGCAAACCTTGCACTAACTATTGTAAAATCACCCGACTAAATCTGAAACTGCTAAAGTCAAGGATAAAAGAGTCGTAAAGAGAGTCAAAATGACTCCCGCATGGTTATATGACACTCGCGTCGACAATGAGATGAAGGTGATTAAAATTACAACCCATCTTTACATAACAGCCTCATAGTCCTCCTTGTATTATAACATCCGCCTTGTAATTACTAGCTATCGAGATATCTCACGTGTATTATAATTATAAATGTATCTGTAACGGTTTACTTTAAAACAGTATATTTAGTATCAATATATTCCACCATTAACAAACTTGAATTCAACCTAACTATAATACAATTAAACGGTTTATCTATATTCAGGGTATCTATTATTAAAAGGCGTAATGCGAATTTTTATTGTTTTGTTACTAGTAGATTCCTCTCGAGTGTACTACTAATAAATACTTCTCATTTTGAATTCGGCTATTGTACATGTACATAGGAAAACACAGAGATGTGTAGTTTCAAGGTATTTTGGAAAGTAGGTAAAACCCATATTGCATGGCATACAGGATTTGTATCACACATTTATTCTTACAAACGGTTCACGTACACACATAGTATTATATACCTACCTAGGTTAATAGGTTCTATTCTGATAATGGTATTAAAAGCGCTTAGCGAGTACATGTATATATAAGTAACCCGAGTATTCTTAGCCATCTCAACTCATTGTCAGCTTTGCAAAAATACATACAGTGCTATGTGTCAGTGTCGTAATATTCGTTCATTATTTTTGGATTGTGTATAGAGAGTCAAGTGTCAAACACTTATTCTTTGCAAAGCTCTGCTTAAAAATGTAGTCAAACACCTATGCCTGTAGTTTGTGTCTAAAAAACTATACTTAGACATCCTTAACCAAGCAGAAAGAAAAAAAAGTGTTATTATTAGTTCACTACTTCTTATGTACTGGTGCTATCTGCACTACTACAGTCTTTTCGTGTATTCCACAGCACAGGTTTCTAGTGACAAGTCTTAATTTCTTTCAGATGTGTTGTTAGTTAGGATTTTGGCTTTAGTTCATCAAAACCTACCTAATGTAATGAACAAACACAGAAGTATCTGTAGAAGTAACGTCACAACATGAACAAAATAAAGATAACTCAGAACACCAGTACAAGACTTACTCTTAATAGAAGCTTAACATATTAAGCTGAATGCATTAATATTTTTTTTCAATGCTTGAAATTTTAGTTTACGTTCTTACTCAGAGCTCTATTAACATTATGGTCTATAAAAATAAATTAGACAGGTAAGAATTATTTTAGGTTTTATCTATTAGGTATTTTATGCTATGTATTTAAACAGAACATGCTGTCTGTAATGTAGAACTACTAAAATAAAATATAAAGTGAAGCATTAGGTACTGTAAATGTATTTATACTTTGCACTACATACAGCTATTAAATTTCATCCCTTGTACAAGAAGGAAATTCGGTGTGCTTTGTATTTTTGTACTACATACTCTGCAGTGTAAGGCACAACTGTACAGTGTATTTAAGTAATGAGTAGAATGAGCCGTACTTGATTAACTGAACTTCATGCAGTTCCACGTTTACTTAATCAACTGCCTTTACTTTCTTACTCATCCTGGACAGATTCAAATTTTGGATATATGTAAGGGTTGTAGATTTTAAACACTCCACTATTTACCCAAATTATTACATTCGTGCAAAAATATATTGTCCTGAATAAATCTGTTTATGTATTATACAGGAAATTCATTAATTACCATTACAAGTAGTATACTTCGTCAATACGTGAAAAATAATAAGAAAATGATTTTCGAAAATTAAACAGACTAGATACTTACATTTTAAATTTTCTTTAATAAACTCATCATTTCATTTTGCCTTTCACAATATATTATTCAGTTTTTCTACGGAATTGGTAGTTCATAAGCAGCTTGGCCTTGTGTACAGAAAAGTGTAAACAATCATATCATAATTTCATAATGTAGATTCCATGCTATTTGCAATTACTAATGTTGTAGTAATTTTCATTTGTATGTATTCCCTCGTTTGTCAGTTTGTGTGAGGTTATTACTGAAACTTGAAGGTAAAGGTCATATTAATTTTTGCTAATAACTCCGTTCACCTAATTACTTGTGGCATGATTGCAACAAGAATTGAAAACAATTTTAACAGGCACATGCCAACTGGTACTGCATTTCAAACACGCACTCGGGTGTTTCTTCCCTGATAAAGTGGCATGTCATGTCTCTTCTATACCCAGAGACCGAATCGCGGCTATTAATAATATCACGGTGGTATGCATCCCATATCCAAGAGGTAATTGAATTCTATTTGCAATTTGCATACAGTACCTACCTACGACTGTCAAATTGAGTATAAAAGAAGTGTGCCAGGTTGCATTTTTTCATCTGAATTAAAGTTATCTGAGAAGGTTCATTAGTAACGGTATAAAGCAGTTGGAATTCTGTGTATATAACGTAACGTTATCGTAGTTGACAGACGGGAATTCTGTCAGTTATTGTGTTATAGCTCCGTTATGGTTATTGCATAATGCATAACCAGTACCTAGTCAACTAAGTTATCAATGAAATCATTTTGTTTTATTTTAGTACCTTGCGTTGGCTGAATTCAGACACTTCCCTGAAAAACGATTACCGTCACATTCTCGTAATATTGTTTATAAATCGTAAAAACACATTACTTACCCATAGTCTAAATGTATATAAAGTATGAGTCAGCTTTTACCCAATTACGTTGCAATTTAAAACTATTTTCTCATGAATTTCTTAATATTATACCGAAACACTTTGTCAACTTATATTGTAGTAAGCTGGAATGATTTGAGGATGTAGGTATACACTAACAAAGTAAATTAGCAAAGTTGCGAAACTAATTTAAATACGGATAGTTTCAGTGCCTGCGTATTACGTAGAAGAAACAAATCCGTCGAGGGTCTACTCAATTTAAGACAAAAGGCGATCCATTTTGCACAGACAGTTTTCCTCCGAAAACGAAATCAATATTATTTAAATCAGACATTTTACATTAAACATGACTGGATGAGAAGAAGCTGGCATTTATGCATCGATGCATAAAACAAAATAATTTCCGGGAGTTTCTCTGTAACACTTC
Organism: Pogonognathellus longicornis; assembly: GCA_034694085.1. NCBI lineage: Eukaryota > Metazoa > Arthropoda > Collembola > Entomobryomorpha > Tomoceridae > Pogonognathellus > Pogonognathellus longicornis. Next base: position 38,785 of record JAQFYB010000377.1, read on the forward strand.
GTACCTACTTCATTTCCCTGTCAAAAGATTTTGCTGTAAAATATGTGAATACAATTCCATTTGCTGACGCTTGTAACTAGGAGTCTTATCACGGATCTTTATCATTCTGAAATGAAAGTTGTTTTCTGGCACTCTATACTTAATATACTTATACTTACATACACTTGCATGCATGCAGTTGATTTTCTATGTCTGTGTCTGACTGTGGGGAGTCAGACAGTGATAATAATCAGCAAGAGTAACAAAGTAGTGGTATCAGTCTCTGCACAAAAGTACATAACTTTCTTAGGGACCTATGTACGACAAGAATTTTACTTTCCCTGTGCCTTGCATACTACTTTTACGTTATACACATAGTTACTATACAGAAAGATGATTCTCTTTCCTTTGGTTTATGTGCATACTTTTACTTTGTACTTCAATTCTCTCTCCAGCTACGTTACATTATCTTAACGACCTTCAGACACGAGCAAAGACCGTGGATTCCGTATCTACCATGGAAAAGTGAAGTGAAGGAGCAGGAACATGGAATGACGGGTGAACGTAAAAGGCGAAAGAGTGTTGGGAGTAAGCTGCCATGAATAAATAGGAAACAAGAAGACTGCAAATTCTTAGGAAGTAAACCGAGTGTGTATACATACAAAAAGGAAGCGGCACAACTTTCATTTCAAGAGAAAAGTATTGAGATACTTCTTGAACACTCTCACAACTAGTAGGTATGGTGTATATTCCCATGTTGCAAAGGTACTCAGATCCTTTGGTAAATAGAATAATGAGAAAATCTATAAAAATCCACTTAGAAAGTACATTAAAAGAAGGCCAGGTCACAGGGGATCATCACATAAAATAACGACAGCAAAACTTAACTTTAGCCAGAACATGATTTTAAACTTTTATCCATTGACATTAAAAATCAAAAGCAAGAGTTTTAACCATTCTGTTTGTTTGCAGTGAACTTGCTTTGAATGCTTTGTTCTTTGGTAATTTGACCTTCTCCTTTGATTGAAGGCTTTTACTTCAACTACTTAGTACTGATATCACGAAACTACTACATCCTATTTACCTTTAATGCTCTTTTCATATCTACTTCTATGAAATTCAACATTAGACATACACAGGTACCTACATAGTACCTTTACTTATGTATTATTGTAATGTAGTTAGATACTGCTTTGTATATACACCATGTGTATACCTACCACTTAAAAAACTCACCTTGAATTTCGTTATTACATAAATAATACAGAAATCCTGGAAACATACATACCTAATAAATACCCTGTACTTTTAAAGGTATATTAAGTGTGTGCACTTCACGTGTATAAAATATCGAGCAGTTTAGTCGTTTAGTTTACTGTGTGTTTATCATACGACCATCATAATTCCTTTATCGATAATGAAATGATGTATTTCCTTTACCACCATACTACTTAGTACTCTACTAACTCACTCAGCTCATCGATTCATTCTTTCCTAATGTAGAATTATTTGTCTAGCTCTTACACAATACACGAAAAATATACAGACATGTATTTGAATCCGAATATACCGGAATGTTCAAATAATGTGTGTAATTGTGTCTGTAGGTTTTTCTTAAGAATGTATATATTCTTATGTATGTTTGTTGGCAAAGCTGAAGAACATATGGTGGTCGTAGGTAATAAATGTAATATTATGTTTAAGTCCTGGTATAAAATATAACTAGTATCTGTATCCATTCATAGGTATTCTGATAAAGTCATTGCTGTATTTGTATTGTACTCGTCCAGCGCACCCGCTCCAAACCAACGTCCTATAATGTCAATCACTGTGTTGGTGCCATGGTCGGTCTCGGTTTCCCATTGAATTATTAAAGAAGCTACTCAAATACACCCTTCTCAATCTAATGGCATTTCTCTATTCCTCTCTGGAATAGCTACTTTACTTTAGAATGACTCGCTACGGAAGAGAATGAAAAATAGCATTGCGTGACCCTTGAATGTCACATTTTCATTCCTTTGTCATACACACACATTGATAAACGATATAGTAATAGCACTCACTATTATACTTGCTGATATTAGTTCGAGTTTGGAGTTCAGCCCAAATACTACAGGAAATACAACATTAGGTATACAACATAAATATCATTGTGTTTTCTAGACTTTTTACTCAAATGTACAATGCTTCTTGACAAATCACAATGAATGAAAGTACCTTACTCTCTCCTTTACTTTATTTGTACTATCGTTTTGTGTGCATAAAAGAAAATGAACGTCAAGAGTGTGTAGTGAGTGCCAATATAATACAATCAACTCAGTGAAAAGTAAATGCAGCAACATAGCTAGTATGTGTATTTCTTCTTGTACAATAAACTAATAGTGAAAGTATACATGTAATAATAAATAGGGATATAATCTCCGGAGCTTACGATTTCCATGTAAAGTACCCGAAGGTAAAATTTCTTCAGACTATCAGACTACTATAGAAATACTACAGACGCAAATCGGAATATTGTCTGAATGCTCAAATTGCCAATGTAAGGAGAGTGTATATACAGTATGGAGTGTACTATACAAAAAAACGACAGAAACTAATAGAAAATCAGGGAATGAAGGCAGTGGCCACAGCTAATACAATTGCACACGACTGGTTAGAGTTCGTTGCTTGGTCTTTCTTGGAACAATGCAATGTTGTATGAATATAAAGTACCCCACAGTATCACAAGTCCTACTGCCACACTACACTCCAACACACAAACAAATATTCCACCCCTTTGCCCACAATGCAATCCAATACTGTATTTGCAGCACTGCAATGTTCAATTCAACACATCTGTTTTTTTCAAATCCATCAATGAACTAACATAAGGGACACCCGTCAAATGTTCATCCATCCTGTTCCGCTGTTTTTCCAGTCTGTTTGGCAACTTACTTAACTTCAATTCTATGTAGTACTATACTTGTTCTTTTCTTTCTCTACCACTTTGTCTCTTCTCCAATAATAATACAAATAAGCCACTCCAATTCTTACACTGACTGACAGTGCGGCATTGTACATGTAACAGTTAAGTGTATGTATCTACTATCAGTATTTTATTGCAACAATCTAAACTTTCTAAACTACTGCATTCTTTTTCCAAATTATGTCCAATACTACAATATTGTTGTTTTTATTGACTAGGTTGCAATACCCCCTTGTGGTAAGAAATACGGATGGAGAACGGGCAAATGTAATTAGCATTATAGGTTACTGTATAGCTAGTTTCTTCCAAAAGAAAATTACATTTCCGAAAATCAAAATGTCAGTAGTTTCTGCCAACATTATATTATAATACATTTTCCATTGCAGTTGTTTTAGAGCTCACAAGGTCTTAGAACCTTTATGTCTGTCCGTCCGTCTGTTAGCACGATAACTCGAGTAGCAATGAAGCTAGACAGATGAAACTTGGCAGATACATTATACAGGGCAAAACTAAGTTCGTTGGTCAGTTAGATTGATCAAACGGTTATGACGTCAGAGGGCTCAAAATTGAGAAAATGAATACTAATAGCACAAAATCTTAAATAACGCTTTAAATATCTTTTTATTTATATACTCCAAGGCAATAATATAATTATACTCATTTTTAACTCAAATGAGATATATTTTTAGTGAATCCTTCCTCGTGAGGTCTTCGTAGCTTTGCTTGGTATAAATTTTTGTTATTTTGTGTATTGAAGCTGTATATACAATTGAACAAAAGTAATTAGCAAGTTTGTTCTGGCGGTGATGCTTTTGCTAAAAGCTTTTTTATATTAAATGACGAGGACGAGACTATGAATAGGTAATTTGGTACAGTACATTTACAATAGACACTGTTCTGCTACTATGTATTAGGTCCTCGCACATTGTAATTGAATGGAGGAAAGAAGTATTTTCACGGAAGTCTAAAGTGAAAAATGAGTTTGTAAAACGAAAGAAGCGAAGGAAAGTCAATGCAGCTTTCACTTTGCTTTTTACGCTTGCCAAAACTCCATTAGTAATGTGAAGTCAACCTTGCTCTGTTTCCATTATTAGCAAATTGTTAGATAGCTGTAGGTACGGTAGATTAGCCATTATTATAGGAAATTAATAAGTGTGCAACAAAAGCACCATTATATGCTCTATAACTTCAAACAAGTTAGCCATGCACACGCTGCTCTGTTAATCTACACTTCTGCTACAAGTACTACCTATTGAGGTGTATGTGTACACTCAAACTCTCTTTGCTGTCGTACTTACTTGTAGAAGTAGCAGCAGAAATAATTGCAAAATCCTTTAGGTATACAATCAAATCCCTATGTAGGAATGAGTTCAATAGCTTTTCCACTGTAGAAAACAGAAAGAGACGTGTGCGAGAGAGAACAGTTACATCGTGATGTATACTTCATCACTTCAAAAACACAAACCACTGTTGTACCACCCTTACAAATTGCAACCATTGGATTTCATTTCCTCCAGTAAAGTTCTAATGTGAATCCTGTAATAAACAGATGTCAATCGACTGAGAATTCCAGGCTACTAATCCAAGCGAGAACGAGTCTACAAATGATAGCCCATACCTAGCAGCTACATATCTACACAATATTCCATTAGCAACATATACTAATACTAATATTACATAGAAACTCCTAGTGTTTACTTAGTTATCTGGTTCTTAGAAGCACAAGGTATGTATACACATAGTATGTTGAACAATTTACACTGTCAGTGCAAACTTGAGCCTAGCTAGTCCTAAGTAATACGTAGGAAGGAGTATTGTATAATGTTGAGCTTGAGCCACACCCTGAGTAATATCAGCAGAAGTGAAATCAATTATGTTTTGCGGTGAAAGAAGGGAAATAGCAATATAGCCAAGGATAATACTAACACACTGTATTATTTCATCCTGAGTCTGTAAGTCAAACTGTGCTAATACAAGGTATACCAATAAACCATGCTGATACAACGTTAGTAATATTACCAGAATATTCTCCTAGCCTTCTACTCTCCTGGCACTCGTACTACAAATGTAATTGTACATACATATACTACTAGCAATATTTATTCTAGCATGCATTGTCTTTTCCTTGCTTAGTGTCTCCATTTCGTCTTCCTTAAAATAATTTGCTACATTTTACACCGGGATACAACACAACATACACCGGATGCCTAGTATCTGTAGGTATGTGATATAATGTTGCAATAGGTACGTACATTACATACATACATGCAACAATGGTTGTAAATTTTCCTGTATTGGTATAAACTCAGTGACACGGAAGAATCCGGGATTTAGAACACAGAGGAGGAAATACACAATAGAGCTTGGTTGAATATTATTATAAGTATAAGTAGTACATACCTACATACTAACATTATGAGTTTATGTATGGAATACATACAGATAATAACATTTAGTCTTCATCTGTAGGACTTTGTGGCTTTTCTCACGCTTGTACGTAACATATACTAGGAGAGTGTAATGTAATATAATGTCAAGTCTTAAGCAGACAGACTTTTTCAGCTTGAAAATGAATCCCATGCTCTGATGTGATGTGATAGCTAGGATTTAAAGTAATTTACAGCATTCACAATAAAACAGTATTTACAACTACTAGGTCTAGAATAGAAGTATTCATGTCCAACTCTCTATATATTACACAAGTGTATAGAAATAAGTATCCCATGTGCAGTATACACAATAACAGTTCCTATTGCTAGGCTGAAACATTGTCAGCAATACATGCAAACTTCTATGTGTAGCAGTTTCTATTTTGTATTAAAGTATTTAGGTATATTTATGTGTGTAGAGAACTAGAAGAACTATTTGTGCAGTATATAGAATACTAGCGATGTATGTATGTGAGTCGAATTGTTTGCAGTATGTGTATGCAAGCTTGAAAGTGTATAGTAGGCGAAAAAGAATGCAGAGGAAAGTAGGTAAATAGCTAAACACTTGAAAGTTTGGGAAACATGTATCTATATACTACGTTACATTTACATTCCAAGTAAGGAAAGCTTTGCTCATGAATTCTCTCAGCTGTCACACTTATTTTCTTGACTAAGGCATGTTTTGAAAATAGACTTATCTGTGATTGCATTGCTTCACATGCAGTTGTCAGCTAAATCTAAGCTATATCCTGGCAAATAAAGGAAGACAGCAATGCTATTTAGAAGAATGCATTCTTTATGTCTGATTATGGCGGTAGTCGTAGTATGGTGGTGGTCTGGTGCTCTACTCTTTTCTCCGGGTGTTCTTTCTGTTCTCCATTCAACATACTCACATACTCAAATTATACCTAGCTGTATCTGTACTACTCCCTCATACAAAGAAATGTTACATTACTACACATATACAATATATACAAACTAATGGCAAGTAGTTACATTATACATTCATATACTGCTACAGATTCTCTGCTCCACTTTCACTTGTTCACTATTATTATTCTCATTCTTATGTATTCCGCCATACTGCGGCAATGAATTGAACTCTATATACGAGTACTTACTCCTACAAAATACATACTACACTTTCCTTTATACAACGCTCTTTACTTGGAGTCACAAAAAACCCGGAGAATCAGCGAACTGTCTCTGAAATGAACACAATACTATACAACAACCCTGGAAAGAGATGGGCGGGTGGATTGGATGTTGTTGTAAAAGTACACTACTGGAACATTACAAAGTAACAACGTATTACAATGCGAAATTTTAGCGTAGGAATGCACACTGTATATACTAGCACAACAGAAATACTAAAAGAGCGTAAAGATGTTTAAATATACTATCACTATCAGTGTGTATAGTAAAATATTATACTGTACAAAAGGAGCGTGTAGGAGGACAATCAAATATAAAATGTGTATGTACCCACTCCATGAATTTGAACCCTGTAACATTATATTTGTATATGAGTAAAGGAATTCTACAATCTTACAGACATAGCAGCACTTTGGAAACTGAAACTATTTATTCTCTGGAAGTATAGTGGGAGAATATACTAGTCGTAGTATTTGCAATAGTTTCCATTGAAAGATGAAGAAAGTTTGAAAGCCTTGCATTGTCGTAAGTATAAACAAAGAGACGATTCCGAGCTCAAACTTTCTTCCTTCTTTTTCACAGCTACAAAGAGATACTGCTATTATTATTACAGTAGTCTAAGCATCGTATAATAACATTAAATTGAATAATAGTCATGTACAGCACAACTATGCTCTGCAATCCCCCGCTTATCCTTATTTTAGAGCATAGTTAGCTAAAGCTACTGTATAGAGCTAACTAATGTAATACTATCTCGTAATAAAATATTGTAATACACTACTACGTACTACTTGTATTTAGTACTTAGAATATCAACTAAAGTAAAAGTAGTGTAAAAACAAACGCTTCTTGCCTTATAGAGAAGTTGGATGTGCATTAGAAGGAGCAGTATCAGTTTTAGTAAAGTTTTACAGGATAAAACTGTGTATCTGTAAAATATACTTATTGTTAGCCGTAACAGTAGGAGAGTAGAGTGTTAGTGTATATAAGTTGAGGTAGTACGAGTACGGGTAGTTGTATGTACAGTGTAAAGTACAAAAACCAAGTCTGTAAATGTTATAGAAATGTTAGGGAATTAGTTATATAATAATATTGTTAGATATAAAACACAGGAAGTAGATCAAGTAAGGTGGCAATGACGAAAGGCTATTGAATCAAGTGAGTCACACACACATTATACACACAGATTGAACAAAACGGAGTTGTAAAAGCAAAGTCAGGTTAAGGTCCTAAATGTATTGCAGCGTATTTAATACAGTGTAGCTTGTAGTAGGTACTTTGCACACTTTGTACAATTTATATACAAGAATATTATGCACCAGCTTTTCACACAGTTCTCTAATAGTTCCGTTCTTCGTTGTTGCAAACTTCACATTCGCCGTGGTGTCCGTCCCTTTTCCGTACACTATTCTTCCAGAATATTACGTGTGTATTGTATTTCTATTCATTTTCATACTTTACACTCTAATGTTGTATACTACACACGTATATTATGCTCCTGAAACAGTTTTCGATAAAAGTTTCCTTGTTGAGGTTGTAGTATAAGTACTCTGTATATATTACTCTCTCTCTCTCTCTGTGTGTGTCTCTATTCTGTAGGATTAGTAGGTAATGTGTATTATGCTGCTTTTGTATTATGTTGTTGTGTGCAATGATACTGTACAAATATTACTATACAAGAAACACCACTGTGTTATGTACTAGTGGTACTCGTAGTGTAGTGGTGCAGTTTCGTAGTGCACTGGCTTTGCATCATGTGTGTGTGTTGTGTCCTGTCCTCATAGTATCGATCCACCAGATACATTCACATTACAGTCCGTTTCATTTGCTCTCTCCCTGTCCGCATGAAATACACTAAACTCCCTTAGAGCCTAACCAAAGTATACTCACACTGTGCTACAACAGTAAAAAGGCTTAAGGGTAATGTGTACTTGACTCTAGTGCTACATCCACAATCCAATGTATAGCTACTTTCCTAACTTCTTAAAAATCTGCCCTTGTATGTAGAATTATTTCATAAACAACAGAGTTAGTATAAATATTATTTTTACTTTATTCTTCTATACAATTGTGCTATCTGTGTAATGTGATACTATTTTCACTTTTTCACTCATAAGATTCTTGAAGAGATAAATAGAATAGTATTATGTACATTTTCAGCTATTTTTATACATACAGATAAGTAGTAATAAGGAACTTATATAGGATTATTTTTGCAATTCCTTTATATTTTTAAGTGTATGTAGTATAGTAGGACGAAGGAAATCCGGAACTAGTAGCTATATACAACTTTATAATAATATTATTGTATCTGTAAAGTGCATTCTTCTTCCTAGTACGTATAATGTACGTATAATTTAGTGTAACTTATGTGTAGGCGTAGTTCGTTCACGTTTTGTTTTGCACAAGAAAGAAAGAAAAGAAAGAAATAGTGTTTGTGTGTTGTTTGTTAGGGAGAAAGCATGCAGTTACTTGATAAAGTCCGTTTGAGATTAATAAAACCAAACTGGAAGCACTTGAGTTAGAATTTATTGGCAAAAGAGAATTTTGTATGAAATGATGTACTGTACCAGAAGTCTGTATTGTACTCAAAAACAGAGCCGTCTCTAATTCCCATAATGATAAAGATATTTTATGGAGTATTATGTAACAAACACTTTATATATTAACAGCAATAACTAATTCCTCTTTTTCACTGTGTGAATAATGAGCAGAAGTACTTGATGTATTAATGAGTTGTACAGAAGAATAAGCAGCAGCTTTTAGCCGCGGTCGTGGCCTTTTTGGCTCACTCTGTCTGTAATGTTGTTGACGGCACAAGATCAAGTGGAAGACTCAGACTAAAGTCTGTGGAGGAAGAGCACGAGACGACGATGATATTCTACTAGTCCCAACCCAACAAACCCGTAGGAGAGCACTCACTCCGATACCCTGTTAAATTCGCCAGGCATCTGTCTCTATCCTCCTAATGTATATGTGTAATATTTTTGCTCCTTCATGTTCAACCTACAACTAAACTACACCACCCTACTCTTTTTACGTGTACAATACTCCCAACTCTTATCCACACTACAAATATCTCTCCCTTTCCTATTCTCCCGTGTATCTCTGTGTGTATCTGCATGTATTCTGTATTTGAATCTACATTCAATTCACCCACTATAAAATATACTGTTCCTTATTCCTGTGTATTGTATGTTTGTATATGTAACTATTATCTGTATGTGTGTTTTTAAATGTCTTAGTCTTATGTACTTAAGTATGATACACATATATACATAATATCTGTTTGTATTATGCAATACTTACTTAGTTCTAGCACTAGCTGAGAATTTGCGAATGTTTTCTGTGTGTGCTACTGTGTACTTGTCTTAACTCAAAACTGAGCTTTAAAATACATGCATTATAGCCTTCTTATGCACACAGACACACAACAGACAGAGAGTTGTATACACATCATGTAATTTTCTGATGCAGTTTACTTTAGCAATGTAAATACTGTATGTATTTATCTAGAGGTTCTTGTCTAGAAGTACTTGTAAGTACTGCATGTACAAGGAAGGGACGGAGACGGAGGTATAGTACCAAGGCAAGGCGTTAATCTACAGCTGCTCTGTATGATCTCCAATTTATTCCACACAGTCTTGTGTTCTTCTTGTTATTAGTGTCTTATCTCCACTATTTCTACTACTACTACATTTATAGCTATACTTCTTGCATTATAATATTTCTATACAGTTGTAGGTACTTTATAAGCTGCATGGATCTGGTTCCATGTGTGCTTGTGCTTCTAGTATTGATATATAAGTGTATTATATTCTTTTGCACGGCAAAACGAAAAGAAGAGGAGGCGAGGAGCACTCCGATCCCAATCCACACGACTCTCGTTACCAACCGAAACTAATCTCTTTGTATGTGGTATTACATACTAAACTGCTCCTGCTGTTGCTATATAGGAGAACAACTACGGTGTATGATATGACTGTGGCGGTGTGTGGAGACGACGTGAGAGACCACAAGAAAACCACGTAGGTAAACTCATATACTTCTAATACACAAACTGCAATGCAATAGAAATACTATTTATATACTTGTGCAAATACATGCTTTATAAAAATGTTGAAATGCTCTGGCTGCTTTTATAGGGGAGTGTAGCAGGAGCATTTGGTATACATGTAGATTGTGAAGATGTTTTAGATTCTACTCTACTACTCTGTTTAAATATAAGTATACCAGTGGAGTGTGTTATACAGGTTTACAGAATTTAGAGAGGTTATATACATGTTACATGCATGTTACACTGACTTAAGTTTAAGTAGGTAGCTATATTATAAGAATGTGATGTACTGTTCAGAATTTCTACGCTTCAAAATCCAATGCACCTTTGCAAAGACGAAGGTGATGTAGTTTTTGTATTTGTTTTATATCTGTAAATGCATGTATGTATATTCATACAGTATAGTCAAGTCAAGCTACTGGAAAGGTATGTGTATAAGTAAAATAAAATTTCACATAAAAACTATTGCTGATTTTGTAGGTAGGTATGTGTAGGTATATACATACACCTTTGCAGTTTGCACCAATACGAACACCAACTCAACTAACACAAAGTCAAATAAAATGACTATAGGAAGTAATTGAAGCAATGCACTCTAAAGTATGTAGAATATAGAAGTACTGAGTGTATTTAGTTTAAGTTTTGAGTAGGAAATAGAAAAAGATCTTTACCTGGGTTGAAGAACGACGAACTTGATGAACTCTCAAAGGGAGTTGACTTCTATGTGATGTACATGTGTGATTTGTGTATTGAATGTAAAAGCGTACTGAGTACTGCAACTAACTAGACGAGTAATTATAATTAGAAATTCACTTAGAAATGAAATTATAGAAAATTAAAGGACGGGTGACGAATTGAATTGATTAAAGTACAGTTGGAGAAGCACTCACTCACAAATACAGTCAGAAAAACTGTATGAAAGAAAGCGAGAGAGAGGAGTGCACTGTGAGTCTCCTGTACTCCAGTACACCAAAGAGACGAGAACAGACGGAACACACCAATCCAAAATCCGAACCACTACGCCATTAGCGTTGACATGGCCAGGGATTTTCGGGGATCTATGTATGCTACGCTACCAAATGATTCCACAACTATGCACCAGGCGGCTATACTCTACCCGGGTAACTTCTATTCAACCTGCCGACTAAGCCACCAGTCCTTTCTCTCTCTCGTCTCTCTCTCCCACACACACATACATACACATATACACTACACATATAATATACAAACAACACGGACCGAATCCGAAGTCTTACTCTCCCGAATCAATTCTATAGTCCACTTAACTCTTTCTCTCTCTCACTCTATCACACATACACTCTTATTCTTCGGCACAACACCACACACACACAGATATACTGAAACACACTGCAGTATACAAATGCAGAGTCCTGTGGTAGACTTAGTAATATTTAAACAAGACCACTACTACTGTAGAAGTGCACTCAGTCCATTTACAACAACATTTAACTATGATATTTAACACACCATGTCTTTTGTATTTATATCTTTATGGAACATAACCTGGCTATACAGAATAGTAGCTACATTCATGTACAGATACTTGTGGTTTAAAAGTATTTGCACAGTGCTACACATGCATTTTGACATTAGTTAGCGAGATAGTGGATGTGGTGGCGTAAGTGAATTAAGTCTCATGATATCAACACACAGATTATTTAATGCAGCAAGGTAGTTAGCAACTATCTCTTAAGTATACACAGTCGTTCTCGTTGCATGTTAAAGCCTGTAAGAAACGACTGCAGATATAGCATTGCTTCAAGTGACATAATAATTTCTCTTCCTTAATGCACTTAACGTAGTGTTGCTTATTACTGCAATAACAGATTCTACTCCTGATTAACATCTTCTCAACTAACATGTTCAATGTGTATACTGTACAGTAAACTAATGACCAGCGCGTGCCTGTAGTATCAAATGCATTCTTACTCATTCTCAATTGACTAACAGTTAATTTGTTATTGTTAACATATTCACATGCATACAGATACCGAGATACTTCACCAACAATTCTTCCGCTTATCTCTTAATGCTATGCTTGTTGAAAACGAAGTACAGTAATTTATGAAGCGTACTAAAATATATAATTAGTGTAATTTTGCAGATATAGTTTCATAGTTTTTATACTGAAAAGCATGTGCCTAATCAAATTAAAGTAAATTAATTGTATGTATGAGAATACATACCTTACATAGTAGCCTGGTTTAGATTATTTCCTTGCTATTTGATTTGAGGCTTAAATGCAAATTTTTTTCTCAAAATTGCTCTTCTACTAATTACTGGATGTTTGTACACAATAAAAATGTTTTTCTTCTATTTAATTTGTTTTCCAAAATCTCCTAGTAAAATAAAATAAAATAATTACGCTATAACAAACACTGATCCTTTATCCAATGCACTTGAAACGATCTTATTGCTTTGTATGTGTGTATCAAATTGAAAACTAAACCCGTATTTAGTGTGTAAAGGTAAAGAGTAAAGTAAGACTGTGTAAAACATGTGCAATGCACAGACGTAGGAGCTTTTGTAAGTTAGAGAGTGCAACTACCTATAGAAGTACAATAACGTAAAGCAATAGTAATAGCAGTGCACCAAGAGCCATTTAGCTTTGAGGTCTTGTCTCAGTACTATAACTAATCTTTAATCTGTCTCACTGTGTCAGTCTTACTCTCACGCTACTTGAACACGAATTGAGGCAACTCTCTGCCTGGTCTGCTGCTGCTACTCAACTGACTCTTCACAAAACTGTTGACATATATAGTCAAAGCCAAAGCTCATAATACAAAATGTACTTGCTACCAGCATAAAAGCTAAAAAACAACTACCTATGCTACACAATATCAAAGCTAAGGTGAGATAGCATAGAAATATCGCAAGAAAAATATCACAACATTCTTATGTTGAAAAATCTGCAGTGCAAGTCCATTACAGCACATAGATATGTACATATTCATATTCATTCTAATGGTAACTGGTAACTGAAGTGTAGCAGAATGTCATGCGAATTGTTACTAACTGCTTATTTCCATATCCCACCAACCAACCACATTTATTATCAGAAACCAGACACAAAAACACACATGATGTACCTAGCTACTTATTTATAAGAAAAGAATCAAATTGAACTTCTGGCTTGTCTGAATCTAAATAATCTTTTAGTGTAGAAATACAAATGGAGCTACTTGATAGTATTACATTTTAAGAACACGTACTATGTCTAGTGGTATATTCCATGCAATACGTAAGCCTCACCCTTTGTTGGCCTTCTATTGGTACTTAGCATGTTTAATTTAATACCATCATTATTCCTCTCCTTGTACCATGATGCTCTGTATGTGGCAATATTTGTATCGAATATTAAATTCATTAGATTCCTGCTGTTGTACACTTACTTAGTTTGTTTGTGTAGATACTGGATATTCTATAGATACAAAAGAAGCAGTTTAGGGAATCGTGTGCCTGTATGTATTTAATGAAGTTTCACCTTCGCCATGTCAGCTCAATAATCGTTCGTTTGGATATATTATGTGTGTGTAACCTGAGTAAGCCTTATTTGTAGTTTTTTGTGGTGTTATTTCGCATTCTGCTGGAATTAGTTAGTGTTGATGGTGGTGTTGCTTATATTGTAGTAGTGTGTTTGTGTTGTGTCTGCACAATAGGATTTTTATTGCGGTGTGTTATGTATCCGATCGGATAGCAGATCTAGGCATATGTATGCAGTTTCGTGTTTCACAGTTGTAACTAAAAAGAGTAATATCTTACGTAAAACCTTGTCAGCACGCTACACTTATTATTTCTGAAGGCTATCACATACATGAGTTGAGTAAAGTACAAAAGTAAAGTATCAGTATGAAATTCGCTCGATTCTTTTAACTTAGTTAGTTAATAGAAGCTTCCAAACTAATGGACTTGCAAATTACCTACGAGGATACTCACCTTGTCTACCTGTCATTTAAAAATTCATTGCATAACGTATCAACTTCATTACTTAATACTTCACATCAAAATTAGAATTAATCAACACTCAAGGACTTTACCCTATAAGAGTTAAAATATGCAATACCTACAAAAAGGTTTTATATGGATGGATAATACCATTATAATATAATTGCTAATGAAATACATTGTGCAGGTAAAAGACAAGAACGATGACATTCTTACCAGACATTCTTAAGCGTAGATTGTAAGTTATAATGCACAAGGTAAAAAATGTCATAAACTAATTTTATATAGGTATAGAGAATTTAGGCAATTACAAACATAGACACACGTATACGCGGGTTGCTTATTTCGTGATTCGTTGCTGCCCAATTACTCTGTAAACGAATTAAAGGTGGACCGGACGGAGACATTTTAAGGAAAAACACACCTGCCTTGTGCTTTAATCTACATATTCAGAGTAGCTATACACTTACACACTTATCTCATACGGCCGTATCCAGAAATCAATTTCGGGGAGGGCAAAATGAACAAAAAAGAGGTTATTTTGTCCTTTCAGGTCAAAATAACTTCGTTTTTAGGATTTCGGGGGAGGCATGCCCGTTTGCCCACCCTCTGAATACGGGCATGTCTAATGATATACATAGGTAATATAGTTATAGTATAAACCACAAGGAGAGCACAATGTGCGTCAAAAGTTTTCGGTAGGTATGTATCTAAGGTATATACTTACATGTATGAACAACTGTTATTACATAAGTAGTAGAACAATGTTCACAAATGTAATGAACATTGTACCGGAAATATGAAAAGGGTTCATATTATAGTGGTTTTAGTTTTAGAAATGTTTCATGAAGTGTGTGTCGTGTGTGTGTGGAAGGATATAGGTTATTAGTGATCATATTGTGCACGGACATTGAAACTGGCTAGATATAGCTAGGTATACATACTGCGGAAAAATTTATTTTGTCATTGATGACCCTGCATGGTGAGCATGGTCCCATATATATCAGACTTCAATTTGGCTGTCGTGTCCCTGAATTGCAATAACAACTCTAATGGGATTTCTAATAGCCTTTCCTCTAGAGAGATTATTTATTTTATAGTTCAAGAGCGGAATGAAGCGTTCACGCGATAGAATTAATTTTATGTGTCTGTCAGACTCAGACTATCAGGATCTTACTTAGAATCATGGGGGTGGCAATGAAAATTAGAATTTAAGTAGAAACTCGTTTACAAATCTACTGCTTCAATTATTCTAAGAATTATCAACTTGTCACATCAGGTAAACTAATTGCAATGAGATAGCGATAGGATGTGGAAAGAATGTAAAATTCCCACAAATTTTTAACCGACCTACATTACTTAGAGATTATAATAAGTACCTAATTGCAATTACATCTACCTAAGTTACAATTTCATGTAATTTGTCATATTCTGAAGAGGTTTAGAAAGACAGTAGCGGTTGAGTTTCAGGAGCCTGACTGGGAATTGAACGTATTTTTTATGTAAGTGATGAAAGTGATGATACAAAAGGAGGTCTTACCAAAGCATGACTTGGTTGTTGCGAGGATTCCCGTATGAAACTTGCTTTCGTTCACAGATTGTTGAGTCGGAGAGGTGAGGTTGGATAGTCAGTATATTACATGTAGCTACGCTAT
This sequence comes from Pogonognathellus longicornis, assembly GCA_034694085.1. Taxonomy (NCBI): domain Eukaryota; kingdom Metazoa; phylum Arthropoda; class Collembola; order Entomobryomorpha; family Tomoceridae; genus Pogonognathellus; species Pogonognathellus longicornis. The sequence continues at coordinate 54,991 of JAQFYB010000377.1, forward strand.
TAGTGTCAACTGTGGTTTATCTGTAATTCCAAATTTTCACTTTCCTTTCAGCACTTAGTAAAATACTGCGGATTGTTGATAATGTGTCTTGACTTTGCTCAACTCAGAAAAGGTCAGGTCACCACTCAAAGACAGATTTATAGCCGACTTGGTTTTGACTTGCGGCCTAAATTCTTACTGAAAGAAAACAAACAGCTAACAGCAATACCAATACTCCCAACAGGGTTAATCCTTTTGAACGATAAGAAAGGTAGGTATACATCTTACATAATGTATGCTCCGAGACAAATATATACAGGGTATAAATTAACCCGGATATATTATTCTCCTAAAGTCAAAAAAGTAATAAAACAGTTTCATCGTATAATGATGATTACATAGAAAAGGTGTTACATCCACCGACGAATATTGTACGTATTAAACAATTATATTTTGGGCTTCCTATAACACTATCTGTATTCAATATTAATAAGTTGATATAAAACTTTTGGGGTTAAAAAGTGGAAAATATACAAATAATGCAACGAATTCGAAATTACATACTACCTAGGTATGTGAAATTGTGAATTCATGAAAGTGAAAAACACAAACGTTAAGTTAAAGTAGATTTTACTTTTTATACAAATAACTATAGGAAAGTAAAAATATACATTTATGAATAGGTATGCAAGGACAAGTTGAACAAGTCAGTAGGTAAAAAAAAATTCATATAAGAAAAAACTCAACCCTGTACTACAACGAACCTTGCAATTGTACTAAAGTAAGTATTGTATATCTTGCCATAAGATGTGAACTTATGTAACGGTTTAAAAAAAGTCGGTGCAGTATTCAGCAAGGGAAATCCGAAACCGAATTGTATGCATTAAGGTTCACTTGTATTACCGTATTACTATTACCTTCTAATATGACTTGCACGTATATGCTACAAAGACAAGCTATACAACTGTGAATGGGACAGAACAGGACAGCTAACCAGAATTCCCGTCACAAAGTTAGACAGATTCTAACAATAAGTTTCAGATCCAATACACAGAATTGAGCATACCCATGCAAATACATTTGTGTACCTATTCTGCTCTTGCATTGCATTGCACCATCATCACTCTTATAGAAAAGCAATACACACTCATAACATAACACTTACATACACAACACAAGCAAACAAAAACCAAATAACAAACGTAAAAAAGCAATCGTCTCAAACACTTCTAGAATCTATTGCGTATTGTTACTATTACTACATAAATAAATAAGAAACACATACATATACCTCCAAATATATATGAAATTACGCTGTGTAACATCCAGAGACAGATATTCATGTGTTTTACAATGTACTCAACAAAGTAAGACCATTGTACTTTGTCATTCATCATGTAACCTACTTTGTCACACAAGTCAGCTGTCTTTACTCCTCTAAATTTATACTACATACATCACAACGCTATTATTGAAGACCTTAATTACCCATTAGACACCGACACCACCAACGTCACACCACACAGTACAATACACTGCGTTTACAATTCCGTCCCTTCAAAGTATTTTATTACACTACTCTATCTGTACTGTCTTTGCGAAAAATCCCTTGCTTTGCTTTTATTTTATTCACAAACAGTCTGGCCCTGGTATCGTTTAGTTTCGTATGGTATGGTGTATGGTGTATAGATAGCTAGGTGTATCTTCATTCAATTACAAATAATACAACTTTAAAGCACCTTTTCACATTTACAAAAGAATCGAATCGCTCAGCTAAACATAATGGCATGTTATTAGGATGAGATGGTGATGCTGCGTCGTGTTATTATGTATTACGACAGACAGAAAGACATCAGAATCCAAAGCAACACTCACAGACTCACACACAACAACTCAAAATCAGTTACGGGAACGAACGGGAGGATATATGAGTCTCTGTCAGTGTTCTCTTTGTGTTGTGAGTATAGAAGTGATAGATAGACCGATACCTTTCTATTCTTTTTCATGCTCTTTTGATGACGTTTTACAGAGCAGTGGGTAAGTACGATGCTCTTTTTATGAAAAATCTATCTGCTAAGGTTCGTTTCACCCAAAGGCACATACACAACAACGTTATTTGTATCTCAACTCTTTCTGCAAACTTTTTATGTGTTACAGAGTAAGAAGTATATTATACACATAGAGAAAAGCTTTAAGGTAGGGATATGCAATGCATGTGTCAAGATGAAGACAACTATACCAAGTTCTATAGGTACTAAATAGTTCTATTTACTGGTGGGATTACCAAAGTGCCAATACACTAAATGTGTATACTGTATACATACGTGTAAGCTTATATTTAGGACATTCTCATTCATTTAAAACCTAGTTACATGGAATTATAAGCCGGTTTTTCCATGTAAGTAATAGCTAATGAAATTTCAATTTAGTTTGCACTTCGTTTCGAATGTAAAAGTAATTGATGGTAATAGGAGAAATCGGATTTGTGTAATTAAACGCTTTGAATAGGCGTTAATAATGTGACATAAATGCAGTATCTTGATATTGTGCCATTTCAGGTGTGTACTACGGTTCAGGAAAAGCTATAGTTTGTGAAAATAATGGAACTTTTTTTGCTGTAATGTCTTTATTAACGATGTAGTGCTGTACTGCTATAAGTAGCAGGGTTTTGTATTGTAAAAAGTCGGCTATTATCACCACTTATCTTTCATTAGCAATTTGAATTGAATTAGGCTGAAACGCCTTTGTCCTTGTCTTTTTTTAAACGTGCATCACACAGCAGAGAAATCCGAGCTTTCAAATACAGAGTATTTTATGGTCATAGTCAAGCCACCCATTAGTACTAATGGCCAAATAATTTACAACCTATTTGTTGAAACACAAGGTTTGTTTTCCGCTCCAGCTTTTCATAATGATTGTAAACTATTTTATTTCCATTAAGGACTAGTATACCGGTTTAAAAGCGATTAATAAGCTTGCTCAGTGCAAAATTGACCCAAACGGATATTATATTCTGAAAGAGGAGGAAAAAAGCTTCAGGGTGTGAATTAGACATTAGACGTTTTCAAAGTGTAAAGAAGTACAATAATTGCTTATATCGAATTCACACCCTGATCAAAATTTTCTCCTCTTTTTTATGAGCC